>WNHD01000202.1:0-48333 GCA_011057455.1 Ganaspis sp. Gsp50 | reverse complement strand
AATTCAATAAAGTTTTCAGGAACACCTTCAAATATTAGAAAAAGTGAAAATTTCAAAAATGTTAATTTCAAATCCATATTTTGTTAAATTGCTAATTGATCCAGAAAAGTGTAGTGTTTGACACCTATGTTAAAATTCGTGTTTTCTTATTCCGAATCGAATGCAAAAAGAATAATTCATAAAAAATTTCAGGAACACAATTAAATTTACAAAAAAGTGAAATTATCAATAATGTCAATTTTCAATCCATATTTTTTAAATTTTCTAATTGATCCAGGAAAGTGTAGTGTTTCAAACCTAAGTTAAAATTCGTGTTTTTCTAAGCCGAATCGAATGCAAAAAGAAAAATTCAAAAAAAATTTCAGGAACACAGTTAAATTTGCAAAAAAGTGATTTTCTCAATAATGTCAATTTTTCAATCCACATTTTTTAAATTTTCTAATTGATCCAGGAAAGTGTAGTGTTTCAAACCTACGTTAAAATTCGTGTTTTTGTAAGCCGAATCGAATACAAAAAGAAAAATTCAAAAAAAATTTCAGGAACACAATTAAATTTACAAAAAAGTGAAATTATCAATAATGTCAATTTTTCAATCCACATTTTGTAAATTTTCTAATTGATCCAGGAAAGTGTAGTGTTTCTAACCTACGTTAAAATTCGTGTTTTTGTAAGCCAAATCGAATACAAAAAGAAAAATTCAAAAAAAATTTCAGGAACACAGTTAAATTTAGAAAAAAGTGATTTTCTCAATAATGTCAATTTTTCAATCCACATTTTTAAAATTTTCTAATTTATCCAGGAAAGTGTAGTGTTTCTAATCTACGTTAAAATACGTGTTTTTGTAAGCCGAATCGAATGCAAAAAGAAAAATTCAAAAAAAATTTCAGGAACACAATTAGATTTACAAAAAAGTGAAATTATCAATAACAAAATTTTTTAATCCACATTTTTAAAAATTTCTAATTGACAATTGTACAACGACAAAATATTATAAATTAAAAAAATTGACAATATTTCTCCACTGTTGGGAGAATTTTCCATTACGATCAATCTATTAAAAAGCTTTTCGAAAAACAAACAATCAGTCATAAACGTTTCATTTTATACAAACAAACTACCGATGTCACGGTAATGTTTTTTTAAACTTGACAATATCAATTTAGGTTTTGAAAATAAAATGAAGCAGTAAAAGTGAACTAGAAAAATGCTCTGGATGTTTTCGTACCATGTGCGCACACTTGATATTATCAAACAGTACATCATGCAGACATTTCTGAGAGGATCAAATCAACTTATTATAGACTCAAAGTTAAAATTAACGACAGGTCATCGATTTGTACTGTTGTCCAGGGACCGGATGTTCACTGCGTTCGTTCGCATCGCGGGCAGAGATAAAAGATGAAAATGTAAATGTTTGCACTGGTTTTGTTAAATTTAGAAAACCCTAAATTTTATCATCAAACCTCAAAAGACCCACTGAGTAAACAGTTTTTGATTTTTAGCCGAAATCCCGAAGAAAATTGGACAATTGCCTTAAAACGCTTTGAAAAAAATTTTTCATTTTCATTTTTAGATAAAAAGAAAAATTCAAAGAAATCTGCTTCGAATGGATGTTGAGATATAAAAAGATCAATTGTTGGATTAAAATCGTGATTCCTTTTAGTGACAAAATGTCTTTGCAATGACAATCGTAACAATTGCAATGAAAATTGCAATGACAATTGCAAATCAGTATTTTTCGCAATAATTTAAATTAAATGAATTGGTTAATGGCAAAATAAGTCAAGAAATCAAAATAAAAAGGATGTAACAAAGTGGGTCGTGGTCAAAGTTAACAACATCTTTAAATGTTCAGCGCTTTTCCAGATTATTGGTAATTTTACTATCATATGCCATTTACTATCAACGTTCTTTGCACGATACTTTAAAACCGGAAACATTATATCTTCATTTTCTTCAGTCATTTTGCAATATCTAGAATTTGCCACTGCAAACAGTTCAATCCTAAAACTTGTTCAAGGCTTTGACAAATTTAAAACCTTTGCGTAATAAACCTTAAAAAAACTGTAGCAGACCGCAAAAAATACTCTGGTGTTCAAAATTTCGTTCTTAAATATAAACAATTACAAATTGCAACCTTGGTAATTTTTTAAATTAAAAGAAAAGGGAGAATAAAAAAAGAAAAACGTCACGATTAGAATATTTCCTCTATAAGGAAGCAAAAGGAAAATAAAGAAAGAAAAATGCACGATTACAATGCTTCATCCATAAGGAAGCAAGAGGAAAATAAGGAAAGAAAATAAACATGCATTTTTTCCTTTTAGGGCCTTAATTATGAAATAAAATGTGTAAAAAACACTTGTGACCTTTGGTCCAGAATAAAAAGAAAAAAATCGTCACGATTACAATGCTTCCTCTAAAAGAAAGCAAAAAGAATAAACAAAAAGAGGGGAAAGAGGGCAAAGAAGTGAAAGAAGTGAAAGAAGTGAAAGAGGTGAAGAGAAAATAAAAAAAGGAAAAAATAAAAAAAGGAAAAAATAAAAAAAGAAAAAAAGAAAAAATCCAAAAGTATAAAAAATCGAAAATCGAAGCAAAAATAAAAAACTAGACATGCGTACATAGAAACGTACAACAAAAAGCAAATGAAAATGAAAAATGAAAACATTGAGAATAATTAAAAAAACGTAATTCTTCACTGCCTTAATTTTTTTATTCTTCATTAATGAATCACCGAGAAGTAAAACATCCTCTCGTTTGTTTTCAGAACCAAAAACTACATTCCTTAATCCAAATCAGCGAAATTTCACCCATTCATTAAAAACCCGAGTGAGAAATTAAAAATCTAAAAATAGAATGAAGCAAAATATTATATCCTCTGCTTGAATAGGAATTATTATGAACTAAATTAACGTTTATTATATCAAGTCAGCATAACGTGATTATGAAGTAGGGCATAATTCAGGGTATAGGATACACGTTCAAAGAATATGACGCAGAAAGTGTGTCAATGTTAATCCTCAGCATCCATTTTATGCTATGTAATTATCACCCCAAGTATGCAATATGAATTCTTCGTTTAAATGTTTACTATGCAAAGCACGTACAAGTAATGAAAATCACGCTACTACGCAATCCAATTACTTTTTCCCAGGAAAAGAAACTCTTTTAGTTGAAAAGACATTTTTCTTCTTTAACTGAATTTCTCGTCAAAAAGTCACCCGTAAAGTTCCCAATGTCCTTTGTTTCGTGAACGAGAAGATTTATATGGTTTGGTTCCAGTTGGTTGAAGCCGATCAAGATTTTATATCGACATTGACACTTACGTCGTTCGATATGTCACGCATCATAAAATTTTACCGAGGATTGTCAAGAGACCAACATTTCCTGATGAGTGCTTTAGATTTTATGAATTAACATAAAATATTTCAACGACTTTTGGCTATTTTAATATCCTTCAACGATTTTTTGCTATTTTAATATCCTTCAACGATTTTTGGCTATTTTAATATCCTTTAACGATTTTTGTAATCTTAATCATTGTAATCGTGACAATTTTGTAGATTAATTTTGTTTCCTCGTATAGAGGAGATATTTTTATGGATGATAACATTGATCTCTTTTGGGGTACAACAACTACAATTTGTCAATTTTCCTGACATTTCTCTGACATTTACTTGACATTAAAACAAACTGCCGAGAAGTTTTTATTCTAATTCACAGGAATGGTATAGAAGAAATAGAAAAAAAATCTCTGTAAGCGAGGCTTCATTTTGCTGACAAAAATTAATATTTGCAAATTTTATTTTATTTACCACCCTCGTGTTTTTGTGTCCAAAAAAATAAATCCTCAAGCACAAAGAACTAAATTTTTGACAAACAAAAAACCTTCTAATGTTTTTTTTTTTTTATAAAAGTATTTTCTAAAAGTATTAAGTAAGTACAAAAGGATTCGATTCATAGGAATAGAACATAGGAAGCTCGAAACGAGCGTCGATGTTAAAGGGTCCATTGCGGTGTATTGGGAGAGTCATAAAGTTTATTCCGAGATGCTGATGAAGTGCGTTAGCATTGTTTTCATAAGAGTTTGTGACGAAAATGAAGGCCATGTTAAAAAATGCGTTCCAAATAGCGAAATTGCTTCATTTCGTACATGACCTGCTCCAAAAATCATAGCTACGCAAATTCCGGTATTTATAAATTCTGGCAAGTCTTACTATGCAACGATCTAATGTTAGGCAAAGAATTGCACAACGATACGCAGAATTCGATTGGCGAGACAGGATGGTGTCAGTGACTGACGAGGGCTTCAAAAAAGTTAGCAAGCCAATCGTCATAGACAAAAATGATCACACTCAATCTTGCCTCGACTCAAACTCATATATATTTTACGCAAAATTCTTACGCCAGTTACATACTCAAGCTTATGTCATACGAGTCAATGCTTCTAGTGTCTCACAAAGTAATTGTGTGGGCGGCTACATGAGCAACCAATAAACCATACAAAATCCCAGAATTAACGCCTGCTCTTGCGAAAGCCAGAAGATGACGTGTGAATTATTAATTTAAATTAGAATACTAACTGGCGGATCAGGATTATTTCTGTTATTAATTCGAAAAACGTAAACGATTTGTCATTTAACGAAAACAATATTAATGATAACAGCAGAAACAATAGCAAACAACAACAATAATAATAATAATAGCAACAACAACAATAATAAACAACAATAATAATAACAACAACAAACAACAACAGTTATAAAAATAATAATAATAAGAAAAATAATAACAAGAACAATAATTAATATAAAAGATATATTACAAAGGGAAGAATAAACAAAAGAATTATAAAAAAGCATTATAATAAAAATAACAGTGATAACATAAATCAATGAAATTATAATTATTTAAACAATGGAAATAAATTTTACCCATGTGTATAAAAATTACAACCTTTTATTTTGAAAAAGAAAAAAAATATAAGTATTTAAATTTCCAGATTAAAAAAGGTTCTTATGGAAATATAAAAAAATATAAATAATACAAAAATTGAAAAAAAAGAATAAAAAAGAAAGAAAAAAGAATGGAGAAAACCTTTATTTTTAAATGATTTTATTAAATTTTTATTTATACATTATTATTGCAATCATTAAAGAAAAATAATAAGCTTTTCTTGATATAAAAAAAATTCTCAAATGATTTTATTAAATTTTTATTTATACATTATTATTGCAATAAATTAAATAAAATAAATAAATACTTTTAAATAAACCTTTCTTGATACATAAAAAATATAAATAAGAAAAAAAATAAAAAATAATTTTATTTTTATTTTTATTAAGAGTGAAGAAAACTTTTAAATGATTTTCTTAAACTTTCATTCAGATTTATAAATTATTACTGCAATTTTTGTAATTTCTAAATAAACCTTTCCTGAAAGAGAAGGAAATAAGAGAACAAAACAAACAAATTAAACAATGAAATAAATTATTATTATTATTATTATTATTATTATTATTGTTATTATGTCCCTTTTATACTTTTTCTAATTTGTATATTTTTTATTGCAATATCTATTTGAAAAAAGGTCAATTTTTCTAACCCGTTTACTTATGCTTAATAAATAAATTATTATTATTATTATTATTATTATTATTATTATTATTATTATTGATGTCGTTGTTAATGTTCTTGTTATACTGTTTAATAAATAAAAGTTCTATGTTCACTGAAAAAAATGTCTGGTTAACTTAACCAGAAAGGAATGTTAAGTATGCCCTTACTATTTTTTCTGGTTAAATTAACTAGAATTCTGGGTAACTTAACTAAAATTCTAGTTGAATTAACAAAAGTTCTGGTTGACTTAACTAATATTCTAGTTAATTTAACCAGAAAAAATAGTAAGGGCATATTTAACATTCCTTTCTGGCTATAAAAAGAAATTTATTTGGTATTCCTTTCTGGTTACATTTTTGTCAGTGTTGAACCGCAAAATATTCAAATTTAAAAAAAACTTTTAAAAAAATAGAATAAATTTACATGGTGAAAAATGACAAGAATTTTTCAATACATTCAAAATTTCGCAATGATTTCTTTAAGAAACGGATCGACAGTCCCTTTTATTTATTTATTTATTTCACGGTAAATTCCTGCGTCAAACTATTATTTGTAGTGTATTTTTCATGTTTTGTGAGGCGTAAAATATTAAATGATTAGCATTTAATGAATACGTTTCAATTTTAAAGCAGTTTTGTCGTTAACTGACAACCTTGCGTGTGTTTTTACGTAAATATGTAAAAATTAACGAAGGTTCTGGTAAATAAGCTTTGAAGAAATATTCTCGGGAAAATCATAAAAAAAATTCGTGTCCATATTTGGGACCGAAGTGAAATCATATCAATGTCTAGTCTCTAGGACATGAATCTCTTAAAGAGAAACGATGCATGTCTTGAAACGCATAAACATTGCCTATTTGCAATTGACAGCCTATGGAATATATAATTTATTTATAACATTTATGTGACGCGAAAAGGTCACAATATTTATTCTCCACTCTTTATCTTTTACTTGTAGGTGACCACAAGGACACTGTCCAGAAATTGACAATTTTTCACAGTTTTTTTGAAAATATCAACTTGATACCTTGATCAACTTGATACTTGATCAAATTGATCACAAACAAAATTTCGATAGGGTTTCTTTTCATTTTAACTATTCTAAATTGAAAATTGATTTCACTGATGATTGATTTAATTGATTACTTGATTAAAAATTGATTTCTCTAAAAATTTGTTAAAAATTGACTAAAAATTCATTTGGGGTGCATTTTTCGGTGCAATTGTCATGGGTAAAATGGGATTCAAGATGGAAAGATGAATTTAATTGTGGATGATAAAGGAATGTAAAAATATTCATTCTGAATGACATGTTATGACATAAGCTTCACAGCGAACTGTACAATTCCTCCATAGAAGAACGATACATACTGAATATAAAGATAGAAATTCTTGCTCATCATTCACCACTGTAATACGTAGATTTACCGTACATCCTGCAATTACTTTTAACCTTTTCTCACATGACAATCAAAAGTAAACACTATCAAACAATCATTTTTGAAGTACTTAACACATCTGCATAATTATCACCCATTATTCAAAATTGCAAACTGCAATATAATTTTTCAATAGCACGATCATATTTTCATTTATATAATCTGCAATTTTATAAACAAAGTTCAAACAATCGAGTAGCTCAAACAATAGCTGAGAAACTTTTGATAAATATCCATTTTTCGCGACTCAATCAATTTACAATCAATGTTTCGCGATTTATGGATCTGTCAAATATTTACCAAAGACTATTTATTTTATTTATTTATTTATTAAAATTGCTACTTATCATTTTTTATTATTATTTAATCTATTCTTTATCAGAGTTTGTTCTAAATTTATTGAAGTTTATTTATTCAAAATTATTGATAAGTTAAAATTATTAATCAAAGATTATTTATTCACAATTATTAATCAAAGTTTATTTATTCAAAATTATCAAAATTATTAATCAAAGATTATTTATTCACAATTATTAATCAAAGACTATTTATTCGAAATTATTAATCAAAGATTATTTATTCAAAATTATTAATCAAAGATTATTTATTCACAATTATTAATCAAAGACTATTTATTCGAAATTATTAATCAAAGATTATTTATAGAAAATTGTTAATCACAGATTATTTACTAAAGATTATTGACATTAAGTATTAAAAATAGATATCAAAGATTATTCAATAAAATTTGTACATTACAGATTCATTAATTATTCAATTCAATGTTTCGTTGAATATTCAATTCAATATTCAACAAAGAGTATGTATACGTTAAACGTTAATTTATGGTTTCGTTAAACGTTTAATCAAATAAATTCTTCTGAATCAAATTTAGAAAAAATGTCAGGGACAGAAAACTTATAAAATAAAACATCTTTCGAATTTTTTCAACTAGAAATTTACATTTGGAATTAGCTTTTTTCTGTAAAAAGTCATTTAAACGCGCACTAAATGACTTGTTGGATGAAAAGCAGAAAAGACGAATTAATATAACATTGAGAAAAGAAAATAAACTAATGAACAAATTGAATTTACAACAATTAAAAACTTTAACTTGTTAGAACAAGTAACAACTAGAATTGTTAGAATTAACAATTAGAATTGTTAGAATTAACAATTAGAATTTTTACAATTAATAATTAGAATGTTTACAGCAATTAACAACTGGAATTGTTACAACAATTAATAACTAGAATCATTACAACAATTAATAACTATAATTGTTAACACAAAAAGTTAAAAATAAAATAATTAATGGATAATGAATTCCAGCTAAATTACCTAGAATCCTAAAATAATTGTTTAATAATTGTAATACTATTTTAATAATAGTTGCATGTATAGGTTATATTTTAATAATAATTGCATGAATATTATATTTTATAATAATTCAATACTACATTTCATAATAATTGAATACTATAACATTTTAATAATAATAATCTATAATGGCAATAGTCTAATATAATTTTCGTTTCAAAATTAAATATAAAAAGAACCAATTGATTCACAGAGTTGAAAATAAATAGTGCACTGTGAATAAATTGACGATTGTGAAAAAAAGCGAGTGTCCCATTTTGAAAGAAGTTATTTAAAATTAATGTAAAGATTACTACAAGTTAAACGTTCTTGGGGAGTGACATCATGATATTACTGAAAGCCTTTATAAGCCTAGAAATGATTATCGAGGCGCGAGCATATCATAACTGGGATTGTTTCTAATTCATCACAACCGGCGCTGAGTACCTACTCAACAAGTAAAAAGCACGCGAACATCTGCAACGCGTTGTCGCGGCCCAGATAGCACGTGTTCTCTTCAATTATTTGCAGTGTCTCCTTTCGCGACTCTGACATTGAGTCGCTTTGGTCCACTTCTATCTCAACCAACAGGAGATCTGGCCATGAGCCTGAAAATCCGGAAACTTATCATCCAACTAATGCCCGCAAATCATCCAAACTAGACCCTCAAATCACTCCAATAAACTCCACAAATCGTTCGACTAAAATCCAGAAATCATTCAACTAAAATCCACGAAACTTTCAACTAAAGTCCGAAATTTATTAAACTGGATCTCGACACAAAATACTGAAATCAGTCAATGGAAATTTGAAATCCATTCAACGAAATTTCTGGAAATTAAATCCAGAAATCTTTGAAAACAAATTCAAAACTGACTCTCGAAATAAAATCAAGAAATCATTCTGTAAAAATCTGAAATCCATCTAACTAGATTGAAATTGAATACTAAAGTTTATGATTTGAAATTTACTCAATTGCATTCTCGAAAGAAGATCTTGAAATCGTTCAACAAAACTCTGAAATTCATCTAACTAGATTGTCGAAATGAAATCTTGAAATCGTAGCAAATCCAAAATTGTCAAAAAAAAGTTTAAAAAAAATGAATATACCGAAGTTTGTAATATATTTTACGTTTAGGAAAAAGTAATTCAAATTGTTTTCACTTAATCTTCCTTCTAGTATAATTTATTTATCAACTTTATAAAAAAAAAAAATAAATAATCTTTGAAAGTTGTAAATAAATATTTAAATATTAGTAGCAAAAATGTGCAAAAATGTGTTTCTTCATTTTCCTTAAAATAAAAAAAAAAGATTAATGAAAATATTCTTAAACTTAAACTTTTTTTCTAGAAAATTGTGAAAAAATAATATAGAAAGAAAAAAAACGATATAGAAAGAAGAAAATAAGTATTATAATATATATAATAGGTTGAACAAATACAGTTCAACTTTTAGAAAATTCAATAAACATATTTTTTCCGTGAAAAAATATATCTTTTTTAACAAAAAAATATAAATATAAAAAATATAAAAAATATGAAAATATTAATATAAGATTGTTTACAAAATCGACTTCATTTTATCTACAAATATGTCTTCATTCAGGGTTTCTACAAATTTTTCTTTTCTATGGATTTTCCACGATTTCCATGAAAAAGAAATAGAAAAATATCCATTATATTTTGCAAAAATTAATTTTTCAATATTTTTTAAGAATTTAGATTAGTTTTCACATGATGTAAGTTTTTTAATGTTCTTAGGTTTATTACAAAAATAATTTTCTATAAAATTAAAATTACTCAAGGTCATTATTATTAATTTTAAATCCCTTTTAAGTATTTTGAAGTATTTTACATATTTTTAGATATTTTGAATGATTTGGAAGTATTTTTACATATTTTTACATATTTTTAGATATTTTGAATGATTTGGAAGTATTTTGAAGTATTTTTAAATATTTTGAAGTATTTTGAATGATTTGGAAGTATTTTTAAGTATTTTTAAGTATTTTGAATGATTTTGAAGTACTTTTAAGTATTTTTAAATATTTTGAACTTACTTTCAAGTATTTTTACGTATTTTTACATATTTTGAATGATTTGGAAGTATTTTTAAATATTTTGAAGTATTTTGAATGATTTGGAAGTATTTTTAAGTATTTTTACATATTTTGAATGATTTGGAAGTATTTTTAAGTATTTTTAAATATTTTGAAGTATTTTGAATGATTTGGAAGTATTTTTAAGTATTTTTAAGTATTTTGAATGATTTGGAAGTATTTTTAAGTATTTTGAAGTATTTTGAATGATTTGGAAGTATTTTTAAGTATTTTTAAATATTTTGAACTTACTTTTAAGTATTTTGAAGTATTTTTACGTATTTTAAAATAGTCTTTAGTATTTTAAACACTTTTAAACTATTTTAAAAATCTAATATTTTAAAAAGTTTGTATACCATGTTTAATATTTCAAATACTAATATTCTTTAATACTTTGAACTATTTTGAAGTTTTTTTTTAATATTTTAAAGTAATTTCAAGTATTTTTAATTTTTTTTAAGTATTTTGAAGTAGTCTAAAGTATTTTAAAGTAGTTTTAAATAATCTTAAGTATTTTAAAATATTCTAAAGAAATTTGAAGTATTTTTAAATATTTTGAATTCTTTTCTGTAAAGAAAAATTATATTTCTCCCTCATAGAGGAAGTTCTGTTGCATTAATTTTGGTAATACTTAAAAAAAACCATAAAGTAAAGAAATTAAATAATATAATAAATTTCAATGAAAATTTCATGAGATTTCCATGATTCCACAAGAATTAATAAAATTCCATGAAAAATCCAAATGTTCCATGATTTCCAGAGTTAAAGAAACCCTCATTTCCCTTGCAAATCCGACTTGAAAAACTTTTCCTAAAACCCGTCACATTTTCCAAAACATTTCCTATCACCACAAAATTGCCCTGACTCCAAGTTTCTCCCTGACCTGCGATCACGCTAGCAACTATTAAAACTGCACATAATTGTAAAGCCCAAGAGACTAAGACATGAAAGTCTCAAGTTGAAAAGACGTCTGTTTGCCAGCATCACGGAAATGAGAAAAAGTCGATTTCACGCATCTCGTGATGACGATCTGACAACAGCTCATGGTGATGGTATTCAGAGCAAATTTGTAAGTGCATTTGATTGAATATGTAAGACTGGCTGGAGGTGTACGAGTATTAAGAACGAGCATTTATCGAGATAAAGATAAACCTTGCCGCTCATTACAATAGTTCCGTTCAATGAGTGCAGCTAGAGGAAGTCAAGGATAGATACGCCTAGCTTGAAAAAAGAGGAGCTTGGAGGCGTATCTTCGTCTCGGGTGCAAGTCTCGCTCATTGAAGTAGTCAGTTGCGAAATCTGCGACGATTAAATAAACCGAAACCACAGTGTAAGTAGCGACTAGCCACTCTCTTGGGAGTTCCGTTGCATTCATCGTCTTCTAGACAGTCATCTGGCATCGCGAACTTGACTGTGTGGTCTCGTTTCAGCCTTTATATTTAGTTGCTGAGACAAGAAGCTGCCGAAAACAACCAACTACTGCCAAATGACAAGTCCTTATATAATTATTACACTCATGTGCTGCGGCATTTCTAATTATCCCATTGCCACTCCCGATGGAAGGCGACCCTCGTTGCTCATTAATTTCAATTTACCAGGGCTAGCTTACACCAATCAGTTGCACTGGAAACCATCACACTCCATGATACCTTCTTTCTGCTGCAAAATATCATTTTCTTAAATGCCAATTTCGAAAATGTAATATTTTTAAGGCACCGATAATCTGTTTCAAAAAATAAACGTAAAAATAATAAAACTTCTCTAATAAAAATATAATAATAAAAATACAATAATAAAAATATAATAAAAATAAAACAATAAAAATACAATAATAAAAAAACAATAATAAAAATATAATAATAAAAATACAATAATAATAAACATAATAAGAATATAATAAAAATAAAATTATAAAAATACAATAATAATAATCATAATAAGAATATATATAAAAATAAAATAATAAAAATACAATAATAATAAGCATAATAATAAGAATATAATCATCTACCAAATATAATGCCTTTCCAATCACAATTTTCAGATTAAAAAGAATCCTCTAATGTAGTCATACGAAGAAGGATGATGACTTTAAAGAAATTGAATTTGAATATTTGAAGAAATTGGAATTAAAAAGAAGAAGACGCCTTTTGAATTTGGAAAAAATGTCCTCGAATCCTGAGTTTTTCAAATCTTTCGATAAATTGATAATTGATCAAATAAAAATTAAAAAAATAAAAAATAAATCACGCAATTTTTAAAACAATATGATAATATTTTGGGAAGATCCCGCCTTTATTCTGCAACAGAAAGCTAAATCAAGATGTTCGGTACGATTTTCAATTCCAAGTATTGTCAAAATGAAGACAAAGACCATATTCTTAAAATTTCAGAAGGAACCAATTATACTCTGAAAATTAAATGCAGATCAAAAAAGTGTAACAAGAAACTACTCAAATCTAAAAAGCGGACAAATGAATGTTTAAAATTGCTCTTATGTTGGAAGAATTTGCCAGAAATGTTTTAGAAAAATGACAACAAAATTTTCTAAAAACATTGCAACAAAATATTATAAATATTAAACCAAAATTCTATAAACATTAGAAAAAACTATGTTATAAATATTAAAACAAAATATTCTAAAAATATTACAACAAAACGTTCTAAAAATATGACAAGATATTGCAAATGATCCAAAAATATGACAAGATATTACAAATTTTTCAAAAATATGACAAGATATTACAAGTGTTCCAAAAATATGACAAGATATTCCACAAATTCGACAACCAAATATTACACAAAAATTACAACCAAATATTCCAGAAAAGCAATTACAAAATTTCGTAGAATAATTACAAGAAAATATTCTAAGAATATTACAACAAAATATTCTAGAAATATTACAAGAAAATATTCTAGCAACATTGAAACAAAATATTCCAGAAAAAGAACCACAAAATTTCCTAGAAAATTACCAGAAAATATTTTAAGAATTTTGCAACAAGATATTCTAAAAATATTACAAGAAAATATTCTAGCAACATTGTAACAAAATATTCCAGCAACATTGCAACAAAATATTCCAGAAAAACAACCACAAAATTTTCCAGAAAATTACAACAAAATATCCTAAAAGCATTGAAACAAAATAATCTATAAATATAACAAGAAAAAATTCTAGCAACATTACAACAAAATATTCTAGAAATATTAAAACAAAACGTTCCAAAAATATGATGAGATATTTCTCAAATAGCACAACGAAATATTTCAGAAAAATTGCAAAAAATATTCCAGAAAACAACGACAAAATTAACAGGAAAAATTGCAATCAAATATTCCAGAAAACGACAAAATTACCTAAAAAAATTATAACAAAATACTTGAGAAAAATTGCAAATAAATATTCCAGAAAACAATTACAAAATTACCCAGCAAAATTACCGCAAAATATTCCAGAAAACAACAACAAAATTATCAGGAAAAATTGCAATAAAATATTCCAGAAAACGACAAAATTATCCAAAAAAATGACAACAAAATACTCGAGAAAAATGGCAACTAAATATTCCAGAAAACAACGACAAAATTACCCAGCAAAATTACCACAAAATATTCCATAAAAATATTTGCTAAGACCCATATAATATTTCTAAAGGTTGCGTTTAAACTGTTGAACTATAAAATTCTTTGTTTTTCTTTAAAAAAAACTCTTTAAAAAAGTATAGATTTTTATAAATAGGTCTATAATAGTTAATTTTTCGCTACAAAAAAGTTATTGACTACTATAATACTCGTCTAATTATAGTGATAAAATAAAAAAACCAAATTATATCATCATACATATTTATGACAAATTTCACTTCCTGAATAGTTAAAAGTTTACAACAAGGACTAAATTTACAACACATTTTAATTTAAATCTATAAACCTAAATAAAAATGTGTTTTCTAGTAATTGAACAACTCGTAAAGATCAGACTCGTAAATTCTGCGTATCAAGTTAGCGATTTTAATCTGAACACAAGCTAAATTTAAGTCATGACAATTAGAGTAGACAATGCAGTTACAGTCATCATTAAAAGTATTCGTTTAAAGTACTTTTTAATTTTTTTCTTTACATTTTCTCTTCTTCTATTTCTTCACTTACAGTGTTTTCCATTTCAATTTTTTCCGACTTATTCTTTTTTCAATTAATTCTTTTTATGATTTTTTCTTTTTTCAATTTTTTCTTTTTTCAATTAATTCTGTCTTCGATTTTTCTTTTTTCAATTAATTCTTTTTTCGATTAATTCTTTTTTCGATTAATTCCTTTTTTAATTAATTCTTTTTTCAATTAATTCTTTTTGCTTCCTCATAGGGAAGCCTTGTTTCAATTAATTCCTTTTTTAATCAATTATTTCTTTAATTAATTCTTTTTGCAATTTTTTTCCTTTTCCCAAATTTCCTTCGAATTTAAAATATTCATCCCTTTCCCAGTCAGTTCTTGTTTTAAGTAAACACTTTTCAATTACACAAAATAATTTTCAAGATGGAGATAGAAATAAAAATAATTTTCAAGATGGAGATAGAAATAAAGATAATTTTCAAGATGGAGATAGAAATAAAGATAATTTTCAAGATAAAAATAGAAATGAAAACAATTTTCAAGATGAAAATAGAAACGAAAATAGTTTTCAAGATGAAAATAGAAACAAAAACAATTTTCAACGTGAAAATACAAACGAAAATAATTTTCAACATGAAAATAGAAACGAAGATAATTTTCAAGATGAAAAGAGAAATAAAAAAAATGGATGAACAGAAAAAAAGTAAGTGAATCGGTTCTATTGACAGTTTTTGTTGTTTACGTCGTATGCATAATGCATTCGCACAATGACTTTTGCTCAGCATCAATCGAAACGAATAAGATTCATCTCACGTCGAAGGTCTTTGCAATGACTAGGAGTAAGTAAAGAACATTGTGTGAGCATAGGAGTGCGTTCTACACAACAATACTTTTATAGATTGGCATGTTAAGAGAGGGCACTGCTCCTTACAGTATGTAGTTTTTCTCAAGTGACGAGAGAATGATCTTTTTTAATGCATTCCATTTAAGAATGACGTAAAATATAATTTTATGTAACACAAAAAAAAACTGATTAATCCGTAATCCTCTCTATAACACGTTCAGACACTTTTTGAACTGATCAAAGCTTTGCTTCAAAGCAACAAAACTTGACAGATTGGAATTTGGAGAGCGTCCAAATCTTCACGCACATCAAATTTTGAATTCAATTTTTTTTATTATTAACAAATTTCCCGAAAGACTTTCACTAAAAGCGAAAAACAATGATTTCCTACGAGGAAGCAAAAGCACTAAAATTTATAACTATATAATAAACAATAAAATTGTTTACATTTTTTCTTTAATTTCATTAACCATTTTTTATGTTTATTTTTGATTTTATGTTTAACATCTTATTCATTTTTCAATGATTCGGAATATCTAAATATCTAAATAATATCTAAATAATTATTACGAGGCCTTTTTTCAAATTTATTATTAGATTACATTTTTATTAACATGTTTCGACATTTTCGTGTCCTCGTCAGGTCAGTACAATGTATCAGACGAGACCAATAAATTAAATGAAAATCTAATAATAAATTCAAAAAAAATAATTTAATAATAAATTTTAGAAAAGGCATGGTGAAAATTGTTTCGACATCAATTAAATCATTGTAAAATTATATCAACAAATGATTCAGAATGATAAAAGGAACTTTAAAACAAAGAAAACTTTAAAACAAAAATAAACTTTAAAAACAAAAAAAAACTTTAAAACAAAATAAAACTTTAAAACAAAAAAAATCTTTAAAACAAACAAAAAATTTAAAACAAAAAAAACTTTAAAACAAAAAGAAATTCGTTTTCAATTTCATTTCTATTTTTTAATAAATTTATTTGTTATTATTTATTTATTTATTTAATAATATTTGAAAAATTGAATGTTCCCTCTGATTGGCAAATAAGTTTGACGTCAAAAATTCTGGGAAAATTTGAATCACATTTAATAATATTTTAATAATAAATTTACTTTGTGGGACAATTTATAAAAAAAAAATGTAGACAAGTTCTTTCACTTTTGTTAAGAGTTTGGTACACTTTCTTTAGCGTCATTGATTATTTTGCAAAAAAAAATACTAGTTTGCAAAATTTTTTTTTCGTTAACAAAAAACTAAAGCAAATTCAGTTATTCAAACATTCTAATATTTATTTACCAACTTTGTAAAAAGAGAAAGCAAAATAGAATCTTTGGAAGTTGTAAAAAAGTATTTAAAAAATTTGTGAATACCAAAAATTTGGTTTTTCATTTTCTGTAAAAAAAAAGAAACGTTGCAAACTTCAGTTGCATCAAAAAACACTATCAACAAATATTTAATTTAATTTAATTCCAAAAAAAATGTTCCTAGGGCTAAAATAGCCCTTATGTGAACAGAAAAATAGGCAATTCAAAGTATATTGATTTAAAATAAAATAAAATAAATAAAATAAATCCCAAGTTATCCAAAGTAACTCAAAGTAATTCAAAGTAATTCAAAGATAATAAAACGGTAATACAATGTAATTCAAACGTAATAAAAAGGCAATTAAAAGGTAACTTAAAAGGTAACAAAAAAGGCAACTAAAACCGATTCAAAATAAACAAAAGCATGATATACCTACAAAATAAAATGCCTGGGTCCCTCAGAATTTTCGACAAAATCGATCTTGTTTTTTCAATCTTCAAACTGATGATAAAAGGAGAAAACTTGATTGTGTTTTAATTTTCTCGCACAAGTTTATAAACCATGCCCTCTAAACGGTTAATTGCTCTCATTAAACATATCGTTAAAATTATATATCGTTAGTTTAGTCACAAAGAATCGTAAAGTTTCACTATAAATGCCCGCACAGGTTTATGACTTTCGTCATGGGTCCCATGGTCCATCCTTCGTAAAATCACATCGAAATTATACTAAATCACTCGCGGCGCATGTTTGCGGTTCAGAAATTTTGATTTTCCCTAATCTTCTTCTTCAAAAACCAAGACTGGTGAATATCTTAGATCCATGTCCAAGATCCGTCTTGTTTCCAGAATGCATCTCTTTTTTTAAAAAAAACTAGGATCCTGGTTCTTTTAAATCCAGTATGGATCTTGTTCCTCAACGTTTTTAAATACAATTTTATCTCGTTTCCAAATCGAAGATGATCTTGTTGAATCGAATTTCGTTTTGTTTTTAAATACAATTTTATCTCGTCTCTAAATCGAAGATGATCTTGTTGAATCGAATTTCATCTTGTTTTTAAATACAATTTTATCTCGTTTTCAAACGTTTTTCCGAAGATTTAAAAATTCAATTTTCAAATTGTTCTTGATTCGAATTTTATCTTGCTTTTATATACAATTTTATCTCGTTCCTGAATCCAATTTGATCTTGTTCTTAAATCCAATTTGATCTTGTTCTTAAATCCAATTTGAATATTGTTTCTTGATTCGATTTAAACATTGTTCTCCAATCCAAGTTGAAACTTTTTTTAAATCCAAGTTGAAAATGTTTTTAAATTCGAACTTGTTTCTAAATTCGAACTTGTTTCTAGATTCGAACTTGTTTCTAATTTCGAACTTGTTTTTAATTTCGAACTTGTTTCTAAATTCGAATTTATTTCGAATAGAAACTATTTTAAATCACAAGCGAATCTCTTAGCAAAATTCAAGACCCATCTGTCTCAAAATCCAGGATCCATCTCACTTCTCGCATCTAAAGACTGTCGACTTGGACGATCTTAGAAACAAACAAAAGAACAGAAAAAAGAAAGAATCCTCTGAAGACGCTGATTCCAGAAGATGAGTTCATACAATCCGGAAGAGGTTTTTCAGTCTCCACTCGCTCGAGATTCAAAACAGTGGAAGTCTCGTCTGGTTGGCGGTAATTTTCGACTTCCTGGGTGACACGGGGAACATAATCAGGTCGACGATAAACCTCTTTAGCAGGTTGAACATCTTTAGGTTGATAGACGTCTTTAGAATGAACAGCTTCAGTCGGAGGAACCATTGGATCATTTTCCATTGGATAGGTCGTTTCTTCAACACGAGTCCTTGGCCACGACCCTCTCGGTGGAACAGTCACTAAAACTCGATCTCTATGAGGATTATAATCTTCCTGCGAATCTCCGCCACTTCTTGAACGGAACATGTCCTCTCTAGCAATATCAGACTCCGTAGGAACCGGCCTCTGACTCCAGGGCGTCATCGTAGACCAAGGTCGACTCTCAGGGTAATTCGTCCACGCAGTTTCCGTAACCGACGGTCTCCTGGTGTCCGTCATCCTCTCACGATACATCACAGTCGTCGGGTAAGTGTACGCACTCGTCGGAATCGGATAGGGTCTTGTCGTGATCGGATAATCCCCTGAAGTTGCTGAATCTCTTGAAGATTCTGAATATCTTGAAGTTGTTGAATCTCTTGCACTTGATGAATCTCTTGAAGTTGCTGAATCTCTGGAAGCTTCAGAATACCTCGGAGTTGCAGACTCTCTTGAAGCTTCCGAATATCTCGGAGTTGCAGACTCTCTCGAAGCTTCAGAATATCTCGAAGTTGCAGACTCTCTTGAAGGTTCCGAATCCCTCGAAGTTTCTGAATAACTAGAAGTTACAGAATATCTCGAATTTTCTGAATTAGTAGGATTTCTTGAATTAGTAGGATAAGTCCTCGAAGTCGTGGTTCTCCAATCCTGGTGCTCGTTTCGACTCGCGGGAACAAGATCTTCGGTGATGTCCTCCCAGCTCTGATCCTCTTGGAAGATGACGTTGCGGTCTTTCAAAAATTTGGTGATGGCATTCGGACACTGGAATTCTGGATTATCGTTGAGGAAAATCCTCTTTAGATTGGCCATTTGGGACATTGAGTCGAGATTGAGACACTTGAGTCGATTGCCAGAAAGTCGTAGGTCAGTAACTTCTCCCAAGTACTGAAATGCGTCGTCTTCGATGTTCTCTATTTGGTTGTAGGTGAGATCTAGGTAGTTGAGATCTCGGAGTCCCTCGAGCCAGGAAGCCTTTACGGAAGTGAGACGATTGTTGTCCAAACTGAGCTGCTGAAGATACTGCAGACCGCTGAAAGCATTTTGTTCAATATCAGAAATCTCGCATTCGGAACATTTCAGCACCAACAAAGACTCGCTGAATCGGGAAAACGTGTGAGGGGTGATGATCGGAATCCGCATTCTTGATATTTTCAGACGCTCCACTCCTTCTGGAACACCATTTAATTCGGCGATGTGACCTCCGGTGCACGAGTACTCCAGGAGATCTTGTGTGTCCACGTGAAAACATGCTCCCGATGCGTAATTCAGTGCGATGGAGATGAGCAGAAAAGAAAACAAAATTCTGGCCATGTTTTTTAATTTCAATTTTCAAAAAAATGTCAACAGTTTTGGGTTTAAATACAAAGTCACTGATTTGTGAGTTTTAAAGTTCACATGGTTATAGAACGTCACGATTACAATTGTTTATTGTACAAAAACGTCACAAAGAAAATTTTTATTTTTAATATAAAATATATGTTGGATTATGTTGGTTTTGTTGGCTTGAAGGTTTTGAATAATTTAATTTTTTTATAATTTGTATTTTTTGTCGACTTTTGTCCACATGTGCAAACAATGGAAAAGAATATTATAAAAAACTGTTCTAAAAACTGTTATAGAAAACTAAACTAAAAAACTTCTTTTTTATCAATCAAAAAAATGATTACTATTCTAAAACTTTTGAAGTGAAAATAAAAATTGGATGGTAAAAGTTGTTGTTTGATAGTGAATGCTAGAGGAGCATGTGAAATAATCAAACTGGGGGTGTATGAATGGTAATGATAATAAATCAATCGAGAGCTACCCGCTTAGGACTGAACTCTGTTCTAGCGTTACTGAGATATTTATTTACTGCAGCATCCCCTCCCGCCCTACTTCTACCTTCTGGCTCTCCCTCTCTCTCGCTCAGATCTTCCTTACTTTGTCTTTTATTCTCCTCCTACTGCATTTCTGATCATTAAGAGGTACTATTAGTAAAAATAGAGAAGCTGGAAAATAGCACTATTAGTAGCTGTACTTGTTCGAACTGACGGAAGTTACATATTTGTTGCTCGCGATTAACAGACTGAAATAGAAACATCAATCGAAGAAATTACTCGTATCATGTTCCTTATTAGTCTTTCAACAATGAGAATTGAAACGCGAGCTTTTTATCTTTTTAAATTTTCAGTTTGGATACCATTTTAATCACCTTTGGATACCATTTTAACTACCATTAGATACTATTTTAATTATATTTAAATGCTGTCTAATTACCATTGGATACCATTTTAATTATCTTTGGATACCATTTTAATTACCTTTGGATACTATTTTAATTACCTTTGGATACCATTTTTATTACCGTTGGTATTTACCATTCGTATTCAAAAATTTATTTTTTGTTTTAGTTATAGTTTATAGTTACCATTGATATTTATCAGTTTCTTTAATACCACTTTGTTTTATCATTTTTGATAACATTTTAGTTTGGTATTTATCAATTTGTTTTTAATATCATTTTCGATACCATTTGCTTTTGGCAAATTATTTTAACTAAATTTGCAACTTGAAATGTTTTAAAATAGTACTTTAAATTAATGAAAACCAAAAAGGTTTATATGTCTCGAGTTAATTATCTAGAACACTTACCTTTCGTTTCCGCCGTTGTTTTTTCTTTTCGTCTTCCTCGGTGAATGACTTATATTCCGGGACTTCTTCATTTTCGATAAGTTCTTGTATGATGGCGTGAAGACGAGGTTCTTCTTCACAATTGGTAAATGGAACGGCTTCGAGTATATAATCCATGTTACCTTTGCCTAAAGAGATTTAAAAAAATTATTTTATTTTCCTTATGAAAATCAATTTAATAACGAAATATTATAAATACGAAAAAGATAATTATTAATGGATTTAATATTTTTATTATATTATATTTTTATTGTATTATATTCTTATTGCATTATATTTTTATTGCATGACTTTTTTATTGTATTACATTTATACTGTATTATATTTGATTATAGATTTTATGAACGATTATATTGTGAAATAGATTATCAAATAAGTATGAAACTAATTGAGTAGGTAATTACTTACTGTCCATGTAAGCTCTCTTTAAATCCTTGATCTCAGCTTCCGATCCCTTGTAATTCTGTTCATAATCTTTTATGTCATTAACGCTAATTGGTTTGAAAAGTGTGCGCCAATAATCTGACCAATTACGCATAACAACTTCATCACTCTCTTCGTCAAATTGACCTGTTTCATCGTAAATTTTGCGTTTATCATTGTCGCTGAGAATAGAATGGATTCTCCCAAGAACTTTGAATTTTTCTGTAGATTCAACTTTTACAGATTCTTCGACTCGATCTGGATGCACAAGCAAAGACAGCTTGTGATACGCCTTTTTCACTGAAAACAAAATTATCATTTGTCACCATCTTTTCAATAATGCATCTTTGCAATTAAACACTTTTCCAATTCTTTCATTCTAAAATTTAGTCATTTTTTTGAGTTCTGAAATTTTTATTTTAACAGCAAAATTTATAGAATTTCGTTTCTCATAAACCTAAATAATAGAAGCGCCAATTTGACCTTCAGATGTAAATATTTTGAATAGTATTAAAGATACCTTTTTGAATACATACAAGATACGACTTGTGAATATGCAACCAGGTATATTTGGTGTGTGTGTACAAAAGAAAAAACGCTACACACGAAGAGAGAAAGCAATTCAAAGTGCAATTAAACCATTCCTCTGAATTTCCTCTTTCAATTTAAATAAAAAATATGAGTAATAAAACCAAATTACATTTGAAAAACCAAACATACTAAAGCTACTAAATAGAAAGAGAGGTTATGTTAGCATCAAAATCGTAATACCTTGCTTTTGATCCGCTGTTTTAGGTATTTTCAATACATCATAGAAGTCACGAGCACCGAAAAATTGCTCGCATAGATCTAGAAGACTTGCCATTTCGTAAATACTATTAAAAAACTATTAATTTTAACTTTATAGACGCCAAAGTTTAACGAGACTCACGAACACAAAACAGTTTTGCTTGGCGGCAAAAATATCATTTGCCTCTAAAATCTACATTACCGACAGGCACAAATACAGGCGGGATATTTAAAAAGTTCCATTAATGAAAACGAAAGTAATTATTATAAATTAACAAATATTCTCGGAGATTACTTTCATTATCTAGAACACTTTTTTCGTACCAATCTAATTTTATTTCTTTGTATTTAATGTTGACAGTAAATTATTTCGTATTGTTACATTACATGCCCCTGAAATAGGCTTCCAGGCATTATGCCGTGTAAGCACAGTTGATAGAAGTATTACAAATTACAAAAAATTCAAAAAAAGTTGAGTAAAATATAATAAATAAAATAAAGAAAAAAGAAAAAAGAGAAAAGAAAAAAGAGAAAAGAAAAAAAGAAAAGAAAAAAGGAAAAGAAAAAAAAAAGAAAAAATATTTCCATACAAAAGAATGCAATAAACAAAATTATTCTCTCCGAGGCTTTATAATTTGTTTATTTAAAAAAATGTTTAAAAAAAGACAATTAGGACCCATTACAATGAAAAAAAATATAAAAAACTAGAAGTTCATCCAAAATCGAACCGTGCGGACTATAAACAAATATAATAAAAATATATATGTGTAATATTCTATTTAAAAAATATACAAAAAAGAAATTGCCAGAATCATTTTTGGAATAGAATATTCATAAATATTTTTATAAAAGAATATTTATACAAAAATAAATCATAAAAATGAAAAATGTTGTAATTTCCTAGAATTTTTACATAAAAATTTTGCAAGTTTTTCTCAATTACGGTTTGTAAGGAACACACTAAAGGATAAAGGAAAAATATTTTTATAAATTTAGTGATTTTTGTATTGAAAAAGAAAATATACATGATAGATTTAGTAAGTTCCGATACAATAATTAAGAAATTAAACTTAATTGATAAGGTGACCCACACCCAATGAATCGAGGTTTTGTATCTTTTTGTGGCTATCTACTATTTACAATATTTTTCATTGTTACAGCATCGAAAACGTGAAACATTTTCAAAGGTGTCAATATTTTCCCAGTATACTTTAAACTAGTATTAAATTTGGTTTTAAAAGGTATAAAGAGTGCGTAGAGACAATAATTTCTATACTGCGACAAACAAACGAATTTTTAATAACTAAAATTACTAACTATTGCTTTCTTAATATTCAAGATTTTGTTGGTGTTTCACACATAACAAGCAATCAAGAAACAATTATATACAATCAGTACAATTGTATAACAATAGTTTTTTAGTGTAACTTTTTACATTATATATCAAAATAAAAATTCGATTGTACAATTAATTAAGAAGTAAATATTTTTGATTTTTTTTTAAATTCTGAATTATAACATTACAATAAAATCTTTAGAGTTTTCAACTTTAAAGAATCTTCGAGGCACGTCAACAATTGTCCTACTACTGTGAAAGTATTTCAGAAATTAAATTTAATTTACATGCAAGAATCAAAACATCAACTAATTAATAATTAAGTTATCAATTCTGTTAATTACAAGAAGTAAACTATTGTTTATAAGAGAGTAAACTTAATTACACATATTTTATAACAAGAATGTCGAAATTTCATTTATTTTGTTGAAATTTCATCAATTTTTTTGAAATTTCATTAATTTTGTTGAAATTTCATTAATTTTGTTGAAATTAATAGAAATTTTGATAAACAAAATTAATGAAGTTAAAATTAATAGAAATTTTGATAAACATAATTAATGAAGTTTCGATAATCCAGAGGAATATTAATTTCAAATAAAATTTTTAATTTTAAGTAAAATTAATTTCAAACCAATTTTAAAGAAAATTACAAAGTAATTAATTTTATGTGAAATTAACATTTTTGCATTCGTTTCTGAAATAATCGACTTAAAATATTACAGTGCCTCACTTGTCGATATTTATATGTACATTGTTTAAATTCTATTATAAATATAAGTTATTAGATTATTGTACATCATATATAAACACATATATATATGTTTGTTTCCCCATACACACAATGGATGATTCTCTTTCGAGGTACAAAATTAGAAAAAATATTAAATTAATTTATAATATAAGGCCCAATTTTTTTGGAATTAATTTTTAAAAAAGATTACAATTATTTCCTTCAGGCAGTTTTAATTTCATCCTCCAGCCAATTTAATTATAAAACCAAAAACAATCCCTTTTTTACAATTTGATTCCTAATTTTAACAATTAGTTAATAAATCAATTATAATTTCGAAAATACACAATTTTAAAAATCTACTTCAAACTACTGTTATTAGCTGCAGTGCGAATAAAAAGCAAAAGCGCCTGAAACGTTTTCTAATGAAATAATTTTTTTAAAACTATCTTGTACTATTCTACACTTTTGTAGCGCATATTAAACTGAAGCCAAAAAGTTTCTTTTTCTAAGAACTAGAGCGCGTCGTTACTTTCGAAAAGTAATATTTAGAGAGAATCGCTCCACGCGTAGATATACATTTACACAAAATCATACAACCATGAATAATTTGAGCATTTAGTCTGTCCAGCTCATAACGGTAGAGAATACATATTTCACTTTTAAGAAATGTAAGAGTATTAGTCCAGGTGAAAAATAATAGCATGGGCCGAAATTTACAACTTAAAGTTGAATTCAAAACTTGTAATTCGTGTTCGTGTAATTAATTTATTACAGGAAGACATTTTTATCCTCATTTTTACACAATTTCTACCGATGACAGACTCTTAGAGCGTGAACATAATTAACTTACACTTCAATTTACAGCACTCGTTTCCTATCAGATAAATGAACAATTTAAAAAGTTTTAATTATAACATTCAAACTTTACGTAGAGTTTCAAGCACTTATTTATAAAATATTTTTTACAATAAACAAATGCTTGTTTCAAAAGCTATCGTTAAAAAAATCAAAAATTGGACGTGATCTGTTACCAAATTGCATTCACAAATTGTAATTTTTGTAACCAATTGCATTTTCTCCAGTGTATCAAAACTTGAAAAACGTTTTCATACTCCGTAGATTACATTTTTGTCAATTAAACGATTTATCAAGGAAACGATTTGTTGGACAACGAATGCTTATTTAAAAAGTCAATAATTATATCTATAAGTTAATTTATTTACAATTGAGATTAGCTATCGATGTTACGAACAAAACTCAGGTAATATGCAATATATCGAGTGTTTTTATAAAACCCAGGGAAGTTTTTCTTTATTAGAAAAATGTCGATGGGCTTTTTTGTTACCCTTTCTGAGTTTCTTCCTCACGTAGAGAAGCTACGCGACTCGTTTGCATAATAATGTTCTTCTTGGAAGAAAACAGATTACGGGGTGCAAAACTATATATTCAAGGCCTTTATATAATCTTCGTAAAAATTCTATAAACTGTCATTATTCCCAAAAATAGTATTGCATGTTCTCACATTCATTCACATTCGCCAGCATCAAATTTAAAACTGTAAGTTACATAATTCAATGTTGACAATTAATTCTCAACAACAAATTTAAAACAGCAATTTAGTGTTGACAATTAATGCTCAACATAAAATTTAAAATAGTAAAATTACACAATTTAATGTTACTATTGCAGTTCGATTCGACCAGTCTCAAGCGGCAAGAAAACCGGTTTCTCAAATTGAGACGCGTGTAAAATAGATAACGAAACTTTTTCCGCTTTTACTTTTACTTTATTTACTTTTAGTTTGTTTGCTTTATTTTCTTCTTTTACGGTTACTTTATTCACTTTCTTTACTTTTACTTTATTCCGTTTGTTTACTTTTACTTTATTCAGTTTCTTTACTTTTTTTAGTTACTTTACTTTTTACAGTTTCTTTACTTTATACAGTTTCTTTACTTTTTCAGTTTCTTTACTTTTTACAGTTTCTTTACTTTTTCAGTTTCTTTGCTTTTTACAGTATCTTTACTTTTTCAGTTTCTTGATTTTTTCAGTTTCTTTACTTTTTCAGTTTCTTTACTTTTTACAGTTTCTTTACTTTTTACAATTTCTTTCCTTTTTTCAGTTTCTTTACTTTATTTACTTACGTTTATTTTATTTTGCTTCGTTAATCAGCGTTCTCTTTATTATCATTTATTTTATCATTACTCGCTTTTTAATTCTTCAACAGACTTTAATTCGGTTTTGGAATTAAATTATCTAAATTAATTTTCACTGCAAAGACATTCTCACAGGTGCACAATGTACGCTACTTGTGTGCCCTATAGTTAAAAGATTCTCAAATTGTCTCTCAAGAAAGAGTAAATTCTCTTTCGAAAAAAAGATTTGTTTTTCCGAACAAATTTTCCATTGAAACAAACTTTCTATTGAAACACATTTTTTATTGAAACAAATTTTCTATTGAAACCTATTTTATATCGAAACAAACTTTCCATCGAAACAAACTTTCCATCGAAACAAATTTTCCATCGAAACAAATTTTCTTTTAAAAAGAGAGCAAATAATTTACACAAAGAGAGAAAAAAGAACCTTTAACTTGAAGGACTTGTACACAAGACACATTTTGTAAAAATCGAAAAACTGTTTCGAATTCTACAAACAGAAGAAGGGGGCGTTTTTATAAAAGATTTAAGAAACTCGTTGCACCTGAGTCCAAATTATGAATCGTAATTTCATTCGCATTCAACATTCGTTCAATTAATCTTTCATTCGATTTTCCATTCGATCTTTAAAAAGCGTATTCTCCACACTCTCAGTTCTCTTTATCGTTGAAAAAATCTCCCACCCTTTTATGCTTTGACTCGGTTTTCTTTCGAGTTTTTCAATTATCAAGATTAGTTCACTTCTTTACTTTCGTTTCTGCGAATTTAGAAAACACTAAATTCTATTAAACGAAGTTTAAGTAATCTTTTGACTTAAAAGTGCTACTTCAAACGATTAATTACTAAATCGCTGACAACCACAAGACCTTTCTGGTAAGGGCTCTCGGCTAACGTGTTCGCAAGACGTGCAGCCTCCACACAGTGTTTCTTTGCTAAAAATCTGGTTTGCTCGAGACCCTGGGACTTATGTACCAGTTCGAAAGCTTTTTCTACGTCCCCTGGTTCTTGAAATCGACGCATTATCATGGAATTCAGCTCTGGATACTGAAAAAAATTAATTGTGATTAATAATACGTAGTCTCGTTGAAATAAACTTGAATTTTATTAGAATTATGATCGAATAATTGGATCAGAATTTAAAGAAGAAATAATCCAACTTTGAATTGATCCTATTCTTTTCTTTTCTTTTTCTTTCCTTAATTTTCTTTTCTTTAATTTTTTATGAATCCCATTTTTTATTGATCCCATTTTTTATTGATCCCATTTTTTTATATATTTTTTGTTTATTCCATTTTTTGTTAAACCAATTTTCAATTCGATCATTTAATCAATTTTCAATTATTTAAAATTAGAATAAATAGACAAAATTTAAATTCATTAAAACTTCAATTTATCAAGTTTTTAATTGACGAAAAATTTAAACGATTCAAACTACGATTGATTCAAGTTTCAATTGATTCGATCTTCAATAAATTAAAGATTTAATTTATTTATTTACAAAAAAGTTCATCAAAAGATTTCACTTAATTTTAACTACTATTTGACAAAATTTTCATCAATCTAAATATCAAGCCTTACAAATTTCAATGGAGCTTTTTCTTTTCTTCATTTTTTCGTCTTCATCATTTTCTTTAATCTACATTTCTTTCTATCTAAATTTCTTTCTATCTAAATTTCTTTCTATCTAAATTTCTTACTATCTAAATTTCCTTCAATCTAAATTTCTTTTCATTTAAATTTCTTCTAATCTATATTTTTGCGATTCAAATTTCCATTTATCAATTCAAATTCAGATTGATTCAAATTTTTTATAGATCCAAATTTCAATCATTGTAAATTTCTCTCAGAATTTTAATCCAAAAAGCTTCGAAACATTGTCGAAGCTGTTCAAAAAATGGTCCTAACTTTAGGACCAAAAATGAAAGAAACTAGACTTAAGTTTGAATCGGAAAAATTTGAATTTATAGAAATAAGTAGAGATTTTTCTTTTCTATTGAAAAATTTGATAATCTTTTTATTGCAAAATTTGATAATCTTTTCTATTGAAAAATTTGATAATCTTTTTTATAGAAAAATTTGATAATTCTTTTATTGAAAAATTTGATATTATTTTTTTTTTTTTAAATTGTTTCTTACTCGTTCACAAGCGAATAAAACAGGAGCAGTAGCCAAACCGAGTTTAAGATCAGCTGCTGTTGGTTTTCCCATGGCGTCAGATGAAGAGACAAAATCTAAAAGATCATCTACTAATTGGAAAGCCAATCCAACGTTTCTGCCGTATTGGAATGCCACTTCAGTGAGATGATCGTCTGCACCTGAGAGCATCGCGACCTAGTAAAAAAGAAATTCATTAATTCAGACATAGTCTCAGGTAAAGGATTCAACATTTTTTACACAGTTTATAAATAACCATCGCCAATTTTTTACACGCGTCCTTGCAGCTAAATTCCGCATTTTTTAAAAAAAACTATTATATAATAAATGTCCATTTCTTCTGAATGCATAATTCCATTCCGATTTTTCGAATCAGGCGTACAAACTTTCATTCGATAATTTTACCCTCGTGTTAAGAACTGCAAATTGTAATATAAAGTACACGTACCGGAAATTGTGATTTTTAATTTTAGAAATTAGAATTTTTGTTACAAACTCCATGCGACAGTAAAAACAAAAAAAAAGTACATAAATTTATGCATTATATATTATTATATATTTTTACAAAATAAATTCTATTCTATTCTATTCTATTCTATTCTATTCTATTTTATTCTATTCTATTTATTTCCTCTTCTAATTACAAGTTCGAGGCACAAAATTACAGATTCGAAATTTAAATGATAAAATACGACACAAAAAAAAATTCCGAATTTAAATAACAAAATACGAACTAAAATGATTAATTCCTATTTAAATTACAAATTGCAAAGTATAATTATTATTTTCAATTTAAATAACAAATTACGAATTACCTTTATAAATGAATTAATTCCTATTTAAATGACAAATTGCAAAGTAAACTAATTATTTCCAATTTAAATAACAAAGTACGAATTACGTTTATAAATTTAAAACCGAAGGCACCAAAATAGAAATTAAAATTATAAATTACAAGTTAAAATTATAATTTAAAAAACAAAGGAATAAAAGTGACAAATTGCAAATTTAAATTGCTTGAAAGTTTCAAAGAAATATTTGAAAGTAATAAAATGACAAATAAATAAAAGTGTTCAAAGTAATGATATGAAGATAAAAAAGGAGTCTCACCGCTTTCAAGGAATTTGCAATTAAACTGGCAGTCTTTCGATACGTCTTTGTGAGGTAGTGTGCAAATCTTTCATTTTCCGTTTCTTTTGAGCCCAGTTGCATGAATTCACCCTGCACTAAGTCGGTCAATACCTAATAAAAAAATACAATTTAGTATATATACAAAAAAAAGATAATATAATAAAGAAGAAAGTGTAAATAATAATTTTACAATAAAAAAGAACATTACAAATTCAATTAATAAAAAAATGTAATATTAAAAAAAACATTCCACATTTAATTGATATTAAAAAAAAACATTACACATTTAATTAATATTAAAGAAAAAAATTAAAAATTCAATTAATATTAAAGCAAAAGAAACATTATAAATTTAATTAATATTTAAATTAAAAGACAAGAATCTAAATTTAAATAATAATATTTAAATTAAAAGAGAAAATTATACATTTAAATATTTGAAAAAAAGAAACTTTAACATTTTAATATTTTGAAAATTCTTGATGCAAATGATGGAATCGAGTACTTAATGTCTTTGCACTTTGTAGAAGAAAACAAACTCATTAATTTAAATAATTGACATAATGAGGATACCTGACTGAGGGTGAGGGTGACGTCAGAGTTTTGAAGTCGTGCAATCATCATTGATGCCACGCCAATGATAAAATCACCTGCCATTGTCACCTGCAAAAAATGAAAAATTTTATAATCATATCTATATAATTATGTGCATAATTTAAAATTAATTAAATTTGAATTATTATAAATGCAAATTATTTACATTTAATATTCTTTCTTAGCAACATTTAAATCATTATTTTTTTACTTTTCGTACAATTGATGAAAATTGTAACAATTAAAAATTTCACGAAATTTAAATCAAATTTAATTTCAATTCTGTCAGATTTAATTTTTTAAATCTGACATTTTGTATTATATAAAACAATAAATATAAAACAATAAATTTAAATTTTTTATTGTTTATTTACATAAAGTATGTATTAATAATTTTTTTAGACAATTTTAATTTCAATGAATCCAAACTTTTATCCAGTCAAAATTGAATGAAAGAAATTTTTTATTGATTCAAATTTGAACGGATTCAATTTTTTTCACTAAAATGGCTTCGATTTTTTCATACAAACTTAATAAGATTCAATTCTTTTTCATTCACATTTGAATTCAATTATTCTCGTGCGAACGGATTCAACTTTTTCACTGAATTTGAATGACTTCGATTTTTTCATTCAAATTTAAACGGATTCAATTATTTTTCCTGCAAATTTGAATTCAATTCTTTGCATACGAATGAATTCAATCTTTCTTAAACAAATTTGAATGGTTTCGATTCTTTCATTCAATTTTAAACGCGGATTCAATCTTTTTTCGTCCAAATTTGAACAGAATCAATTTTTTTCCAATCAAATTTGAAACGCTTTAATATTATTCATCAAAATTTCAACGGATCCTATTCTTTTTCGCCAAAATTTGAATGGTTTCATTTTTTTTCATCTAAATTTGAACGGATTCAATTTTTTTATTCAATTTTGGAATCATTTCAATTGTTTCCATTCAAATTTTTCAAATTCAACTCCAGACTATTTTTTTGCAGAAATTATCACTGATCGGGGTCTGAATTGATTTTTAAGCGAATAGAGCTTAATTTAAATTGCGGTCGTTTATTATCTTGTAATGAAACTTTTAAGTGTTTATAAACTACCGATCAGTTGTAGTTAAAAGACTGCAAACTAATGGTATTGACTTTCGAATTTTCTTAGAAGAGTGATTTCGCTGTCTCTTGATGGGTGCAAAGTTACAGAATGAAGATCTGTTATGACGTCTTTTGGGACGTTTTATGCTTAGAAAAGATCGGTAAAAGTAGAAAAGCAAAAGGAAGCGTGAACACATGATTACGATAGAGAGAATGGAATTTCGATTTACGAGCCTTGGTTGCACTTAACCGACTAGTCATTAAATGCATTGACCGTTAACGAAGCAAGTGCACCTATTCGATTCCAATCTAAGTTTCCTTTCACTGGACATCCTTTAAAACGATGTCAGAGAGTTGTAGAAACATTGTTCGATATAAATAGGTGCCAGAAGCCACAATCAATTAATTTAGTTTCTAATTTCCCATTCTGCTTTTTAAAAATCCAATATCTGTTGATTCGCGTCTCGGGATCCTTAATTGATTTGTTGATAAATTTATAGAATCCACTCTTTATCTGTGTAATTAATCCGGGTATTTTATTTAACCCTTTGGCCTAATCATTTCTTTGCAAATATTAAAACAATACATTTACTAACAAAGTATCGTTCATATTTGTAAAAAGAATATAAAAATATAAAAACGAATCGCAAAAATGCATAGCAACAAAAAAATTGCACAAAAATGAATCGAAATTTTTACAATTGTAGAAATAATGAAAGAAAAAATGTGTTATTAAAATAAATAAATATTTAAAATAAACAGATATTTAGAATAAACAAATATTTCAATTAAACAGATTTTTAAAATAAAGAAATATTTAAAATAAACAAATATTTAAAATAAACAAATATTTAAATTAAACAGATTTTTAAAATAAACAATTATTTAAATTAAACAGATTTTTAAAATAAACAAATATTTAGAATAAACAAATATTTAGAATAAACAGATATTTAAAATAAACAAATATTTAAAATAAACAGATATTTAAAATAAACAAATATTTAAAATAAACAGATATTTAAAATAATAATGTACATTACAATATTAATACATTTAAAATAATAAATTTTTATTATTTTCTTGTATTAATTCAACAACTGTGAAAAATGAAGCTAAATATTTTAGAAAATCACAAAAAAGTGAATTAAAAATGAATTAGCTTGAAAGCAGAAAGTTAATATTATTCTAATTGCGCGATAATCCAATAAAAAAATTGTGAATATAAAAAAAGTGTAAAGTAAAATGATTAATTAATAAAAGATTAACTAAATTAAATAACAGAGAAAATAATAAAATGATAAAATAAATTGCTACAAAAACAAGAAGTTAATATTATTTTAATTCGACGATAATCATACCAAAAAAAATTAATTGTAAATGTAAAAAAACACAAGTAAAATGACTATGATTCACAAATAGACAATATTTCTTTTATGAAAAGCAATAAAGTAACTTTTTAGTTTTTAGTTAAAGGGCTTGTCCCGTTCATTGTATAAAATAAAAAAAATCTGGAAACGGAATAATAATAACAGTAATAATAATAATTGATTAATAAATTGATTCACAATTTGGAAGTAAACTTAAATAAAAAGTAAGCCATACTTCATAATGAAAAGATTATTAATAAAAAAGAAATAAAAAAGAAATAAAAAAGAAATAAAAAAGAAATACATTTTTTTTTAAAAAATCTAAAAAAATTAGAAAAAATAAAAAAAGAATAAAAAAGAAAAAAAGAAAAAATAAATAGTGGAATATAAAAAATAGAAAGGAAAAGTCGGTTAGAGAAGATCAATTATAAACTTGAAATAAAGAAAAAATTAATAACGCTGGCGTAAATAAAAGTTGACACGCGATCTTTTAGTGAGTTTTGAAAAAGATGATTTTCGTCACGTAAATGCGAAGTTAAGAAGCGAAATACCGGGATTGCTAAAGACTCAAGTATGTCACAAAAGAAAGAGACAAATCAAATTTTAGTCAAATTTTTACGATGTAACGAATTACGAAATTGTCTGTAATAGCCTTACAAAACCTCAAATGATTCACTGCTGTTTATATAAAAATATTTTATTCCTTTTTCACCGCTCATTTTCTTAATAATGCCGCATTTCCTCTTTTCTTCATAAATTAAATTTCGTTTTTTAAATTCTTTCACAAAAATGAATATATTCGTAATTTGATTTTCAATTCATGTATACAAAAGTACAAGCCATTTCTTCCAAGCTCAATTTTTGAATGAACTTTAGTTTCAAATTCTTTTTAATGTAATTCGAATTTTAATTGGATTGATTTTTAAAAAATCCGGATTTCAATGAATTGAAATTTCAATTAATTCGAATTGCAATCAATCGCAATTTTAATTAATTCGAATTGCAATTAATCGGATTTCAGTCAATAAAAATCGCAGTCAATCGAAATTTTAAACAATTCAAATTGCAATCAATTGAAATTTTAAACAATCTGAATTGCAATCAATTGAAATTTTTAATCAATCCGAATTGCTTTCAATCGAAATTTTAAACAATCCGAATTGCAATCAATCGAAATTTGATTCAATATGAATTTCAATTAATCGATATTTAATTCCAGTAAAATTTCAATTAATCCGAATTTTGATTAATGAATATTAATCAACTGGAATTTCAATGGATTCAAAATTTATTCAATCGGAATTTTAAATACTCCGATTTTCAATCAATTGGAATTTTCAATAATTCGAATTTCAATCAGTTTAAATAAAAAACGTTCAGTATTTCAAGACAATTAAAACAGTAAAATTTTCAATTAATCATAATTTCAATTTATTATTTTGTTTGTCTTCATTTTATTTCTATTTGTTTAAATTTAGATTTTGCTTGTTTCAATATTATTTTTATTATTTGTTAAAATTTAGAGTTTTTTTCATTTTGTTTCTATTTGTTTAAATCTAGATTCTTTTTCTTTCAATGTTGTTATTATTCGTTAAAATTTAAGGTTTGTTTTCTTTTTGTTTTTATTTGTTTAAATCTATATTTTCTTTCTTTCAATATTGTTTTTATTTGTTTAAATTTAGATTTTGCTCGTTTCAATTTTGTTTCTATTTGTTTGAATTTAGATTTTGATTGTTTTGATTTTGTTATCATTTTTTTAAATTTAGAGTTTTTTTTTCACTTTGCTTTTATTTGTTTAAATCCAGAGTTTACTTGTTTAAATTTTAATTCTATTTTTAAATTTTGATTCTATTTTTAAATTTTGATTCTATTTGTTTAAATTTTGCTTTTCTTTGCTTCAATCATGATTAAATTTCATTAATTTTGTACCACAGAGTTAAAAAATAAGTTGATTGCTTTTCAACGATGAAACTTGAATCACGTCTTTATTTAGTTTAAAGCAATACCATAAGAATTTGAAATTTGACGTGTGCATAAGTGGCGAACAATGTTTGTTATAATCAATTAGGAGATGCGCCACTGGCCTTGTTTGGTGAGTCTTTAACGAGGTATTACTTGAGCAAGAGTTGCTTGTTTAGCGACGCGTTAATGCATTACTGTTACACAATTGATTAGTGAGTTCGCAAGATTGTGCATAACCCTTGAATATAATATACGTCTACTTTAAACTTAAACTTACGCGCGACTTTTTTTATCACAGCTCTCACGCTTTATAAGTTTTCATAAACTGTTAACTCAATTTCAAGGACACATTTTTCGCAGCATTTCAACTTTGTCTACTTGAGCATTACATTTAATTTTACAACTTTAGTTTAAAAATATACAGCATCGTCTTGCAAAACACAGAATCTCAATTTACGCGCCACATTAGAAATCGTTTTACATAAAAATACGCGTAAATGTTTTATTATTACGAGAAGACTTTTCATTTTCATCTTCATCTTTATCTTCATTTTCATCTACATTTTCATCTCCATTTTCATTTTCATTTTCATCTTCATTTTCATCTTCATTTTCATTTTCATTTTCATTTTCATTTTCATTTTCATTTTTCTTTCTCGTTTTGAACATACTTGAATCTTGTTTCAAAGTTTTTTTGACACATTTCTTTGATTTTGTTTCTATGTTTTTTACATTCTCATCAAAAATGAGAAAGTATTCAAAATGTGCGATTTTTTTGTTTTGCTTCCTAGGGAAGCACTATTTTATATGTTTTTGATACTTCATAGGTAAGCATTGTCTTTGATATATTTATTTCGAATAAATTATTTATTTTCAAAATCGACCATGAACTTTTTAAAAAAATAAAACTCTGGAAATTTCTAGTTTGGTGTAACCGATTTAGGTCATTGTGGCCTTTATAAATAAATAATCAAGGAAAAATTTGTTAACCATCCAAGTTCAATAATAAACATTTCAAAAAATTATAAAAATGTAATAATGAATTAATAATGAATTTATTATAGGAAATCTATCATTTGTATATTCACATTTTCTTCTTAGAATCAAATTTCCATAAACATTTACAATCGATTTCGTAATTCAATACACATTGGCTAAAAATGATTTTTAAATTCACCTCGTAAAGATTTTTATCTCCTAATTATAATTGAACCGTGACGTTTTTATGACAAACATATAGAAGGTATCCGAGAGTTGTGAATTTTTATATTCAAGCGATCGCAATACCGGTTGAAATTTGATAATTACATAATTTGGTTAGTAAATTTGATCGGGAAATGAACACTGCCAGTTACCTGAATAGATAAATATTTTCTTGATCCCTTTCATAATTAATTAGTGAAAAATACAAGCAATTCGTTTAAACTTTAGTGCAACTTTAAACTAATTGATTGTGTATGTTGCAATGCAAAGTATCGAAATACAATTTGATTAGGATTTAGCATTCAACAAATTAAAGAAAATCGTGTCAAGTTTTCGTAACTTTTAATTAAAATTTCAATTTCTATGAAATTCTTTTCAACGTTACGAAATCTCTTTCTTTTAATCTGTAGAAAAATCTCTGGATTACACTAACTTGTTCAATTACTGCAATTAGATATTAATTTTTCTTTATTTAAACCGTGGGTTAAGAGTTATAAGTGTAATTTTTTATTCTGTAAGCCCCTACAATGTAGATAATTAAATAAATAAATAAACACGTGTATACTTCAAGAAAAGAAATCATTAGTATAATTTTATGTTACTTGTTAATATTGTTCATTAATTTTATTTTATTCCTCGGTATTTTTTATTAATTTTAGAATTTCTCTATGATTTAGTTACTTTTTTATATTATTTTTATTTTATTTTTGATTATATTCTGAAATAAAATACAAAATGTTTTAAAAAAAATAATACAAATTAATACAAATTAATACAAATTAATAAAAATTATTACAACATTTATAATAAAATTTTTATTTAATGTTGTAGTATTGTGTAGCCAAAAATTTTTATTTTTATCTTTTACTTTTTGTATCATGGATTATATACTTTTTGTATATAATGGATGCATTTTACCCATTTATTATTAAAAATAAATAAAAAAAATAAGCAAATTGTATTTTATAATCTCATCTTCTAATTTCATATCCTAATTTTATTCGCTACTTAAATTTTATTAATTTTCTAGCTCATTATTCCTATACGATTGAAAAAATGAATTCCTAACGTGCCGTGGTTTTAGTTACAAAATAAATATTTCATAATTTAAATTCCACGTGCTTAAAAAAGCTACTGCTGAAAGACAACAAAAACGACAAATTGCAATTTCATTGAGGGAATCAATGAACGGAAACGTGCAATAAACTTGACCACTGTTTCTTACTGACTTTGCATATAAGATAGAAGTGATCGTGATACAGATACAATTCGCACAGGCCATGATTATGCATATTAAGTATGTCCATATTAAAGTATACTCACGCACGAAATCGTGCAAGTGAAAGGTACATTCAAACGCTAGGTCAAGTACGCGATTCGCTTCAAACTTACAGAATCACGTGAAAATTTTTCAAATTTTATTCCCAACTTTCCCAAACAAAAATCTGTAAGCCCGAATATTTTATAACAATATAATTTGTAATAAAATATTTCCATAAAAATAGAAATATTATTTACAGAAACATATTTATTGTAAAATCTATTCCATTTAATAATAAAACAAAGACAACTATATTCATTTTTGTCCTGAATTTTAGCCTACGATTTCAAAAGTTTTAAATTATGGTTCAAAATTTTTGCACTGCTATTGGTTTTGATTCGGTATTTTTGATTTATTGCTTCCAAATTATTCGCTTCGTTATGCGTAATGAAAGTATTCTTTTTTTGCTTCGTTATGCACAAAAAGAGTATATTTTATTGCTCTATAGGTTAATAAAATCCCCACTTGTTTTCCAAAACAATTTTCGGAGAAGCAACAATTATTATTATCATTATTTTTATCATTATTTTTATCATTATTGTTGTTTTTATCATTATTTTTATTATTATCTTTATTATTATCATTATTGTTATTTTTATCATTATTTTTATTATTATCATTATTTTTATTATTATTATTATTATCATCATTATTGTTATTTTTATCATTATTTTTATTATTATCATTATTATTATCATTATTATTATTTTATAGTATTATTGTTGCTACTATTATTATAACAACTTATTCTAATGTCACCTAATAATTGAACCTACAAAAAATAAATCAAAACCGCTAATCTATGTGACCTATTTTTAAAATTCCTATAGCTCGGTTTTTTTACTACCAGATAATTTAGCCTTTCTACTTTTTTTTCTCCACTGAATTTTTTCATTTAGTTTTTGTTTATCGGTAAACAATTCAGGCGTTTAATTTTTGTAAATGACGTTTAATTAGTCTGACATTTATGATTTTTCTTTCCTTAAAAATAAGCAAGTTCTGGTTTTATGATCCTGGGGGTCTTTTACAATCGATTATTATCTGTACCCGTAAAATGGAGTATTTTTTGTTTAGTCCGCAATGGCAGTGTTTAGACATACAAGAGACAAATGTATTTCTCAACTTTGTAAACATGCATCAAATATTCCACGAATAGCCTGATTATTCATAAATGTCATGAATTACTCAACGTGACCTACAGGTTGCAATTGATATGAATATAATAGTCTAATGACAATAATTATTTTGCAACTTAAACTGATCCTAAATGTCGAAACGTCGCTTCATTATGGAGCCTCTTGTCATCGAAATTTTTCGTACATACATTATGAGTACAAAGATTTTTGCAGTCATAATGTTTAAGTCATAATCTTTTTTTCTCTGATTTTCTATTCTGAATGGAAACAAACACTGCGCAAAGAAAAAACAAGTTTCGTTGGCTTGAAAAATAAAAAAATACTTTTTATGTAATGAGGGAATTAATGCTGTTTTTCTACCTAGAAAGTAACAGCATATTTTATTTGCCTAGGGAGGCAAATCATGCTTTATATACCTAGGGAGGAAAAGCCTACTTTATATACCTAGGGAGTAAAAGTATACTTTATATGCCTAGGGTTTAAAAGCATGCTTTATCACCTAGAGAGGTAAATTATACTTTATATGCCTAGGGTTTAAAAGCATGCTTTATCACCTAGAGAGGTAAATTATACTTTATATGCTTAGAGAAGCAAAGTAAATGCTTTACATGTCTAGGGAGGAAAAATGTGCTTTATTTACCCAGGGTTTAAAAGCATGTATTATTAACCTAGAGAGACAAAATTCGCTTTATTTACCCAGGGTTCCAAAGCACGTTTTATTCACCTAGGGAGGAAAAGTACACTCTATTTATCCAGAGTTTCAACGCACGTTTTATTCACCTAGGGAGGAAAAAGCGCTCTATTTATCCAGAGTTTCAACACACGCTTTATTCACCTAGGGAGGAAAAAGAGCTTTATTTACCCAGAGTTTCAAAGCACGTTTTATTCACCTAGGGAGGAAAAAACACTCTATTTATCCAGAGTTTCAAAGCACGTTTTATTCACCTAGGGAGGAAAAAACACTCTATTTATCCAGAGTTTCAAAGCACGTATTATTCATCTAGGGAGGAAAAAGCGCTCTATTTATCCAGAGTTTCAAAGCACGTTTTATTCACCTAGGGAGGAAAAGTACTCTTTATTTACCTACGTATTCAAAGAATAACTTATCCACCTTGGTACTTAAAATACTGAATTATTCGCCCCAATAAAGTACAGCCTTTCCAATTTCTACAAACAAGTTGACACTGGATGGGCGAGCGATTTTGTAATTATAAAAGAAAGGAGCGAAAGATCTAAGATGTAAAGAAATAGAATGAATGGGCAATTACTTTGCAAATATGTTTAAAATAAATGTGTTTTTTATGCGTGTGCGGTCGTCTCCAAATGCAAAGGAGCGCTTTACGATTCGAGAGTGAAGTGCTACCAAGTTACCATTCACTTCCGGATCCACAAAGAAAGTGCGCAGGCGCATTCAACAGTTTCGCGGTCGTGATTCACGTGAGTGTTTGGTTCGCATGTACTCGAATCACATTAACCTCCTTCTCTGTCGCATTCCGGACAGGCGAGAGAGTTCGCATTTGAGATTTCATCGATCACTTATTCAGCATCGACTGTGCCGTTTATGCCAATGTCGAGCAAGAACTTGAACTCGAAACTTGACACTGCGGAAGTTGTCAGCCGGAAATAGAGCCAGACAAGCAGGTGGTTTAAAATTAAATTCAGCAACTGCTGCTTGCATTTTCGAGTTGTATTCTACATTTCCATTTGTATTAAATTAATGTATGATAAATTGGCTTTGTCGATTCTCACCTTCTTTTGGCTCCAGAGTGCATTGACGGAGGGCTTCCCGCGGCGAAAGTCTGATTGATCGATCACGTCGTCGTGCACGAGGGATGCGCTGTGGATCATTTCTGCTATCATTGCCACCTGTCGCTGCTCTGGCAAGAGAGTGCTGCAAAAATGGATAAGCAAGATGTGAGAGGGAAGCAATTATAATTCCTAATCAGGCTGTAGCTGATCCGGTTTCTTTCTTTGTCATCAATCTTTCTGCAAACAAGCACTTAAACAAAGACTATTTATCGCTTTTAATTTTCAAATTGACAATAACTTTCACCTAATCTGTATTCCCAGCTAGACTTTTAGCGCCGAGTGATAAAAATATATCGAGATTCTTTGAATTACATCGTCATCAATGAAAATTATACTATAGGTACTTTTTACTTTCACTTTCTACAAGAGGACCGGTGCAGAGGCATCTTGTATTTGGAATTCACTCAATGGCGTTTTAAATAAGATTGCCCAGATTTTTGGATATTTCAATTTTAAATGTCGGCAGCCTTTCGATTTTAACAAATTGCAAAAGAAGAATAAATTTGAAGGTAGTATTTTTTGAAAATTTTCCTCGAAATTTTCATGGACTAATATTAATCCAGTCGGACGATTGTAATTAATTCACAGTTTACTTAAAAGTATCAAATTGATATCAAAAATATCAAATTGATGAAGACTTTACGATCAATTTGATACTTTTTGTGATAAAGTTGATACTTTTTGTGATAAAGTTGATACTTTTTCTGATAAATTTGATACTTTTTGTGACCAATTTGATACTTTTTGTGATCAATGTGATACATTCTGTGATCAATGTGATACTTTTAGGTATCAAGCTGACACTTTCAAAAAAAACTTTGTTATGAATAATCTGCTTTAAGTATGGACATCGTTTTATCAACGAAACATAAATTTTAGAAAAAATTAGTTAGCAGTGAAATTATATTTCATTATATTTGTCATTCCACACCAAATCGGACAGTTTGAAATTTTTTTTATCCCCGTATGTATACTCAAAATAAGTTTCATACTTTTTGCTTCCTCATAGGGAAGCATTGTTTTATAATGAATATGATGTCCAAACATATAATATTGTCATTTTAAAGTTGATATTATCAATCAATCTAACTTGATTGATATAACATCAACTTTGAATTAACAACTCCTGAGTGATAAATTCCTCTGAATGATCACAATATTGTAATAATTAGTTTAAAAAAGGTAGAAATTATTTGCTATCTTATGCCTTTTTTTTATATTTTTCTTTTTTATATATAAAGTAGAACTCTGTGCGAAAAAAATGCGAAAGTTATGAATTATGATTCTGAAGTCTGTAACGTTTTTTTATCGTTTATGAAAAACTAGAAAGCAAATTTTGGTTTACCTTATAATATCATTTATAATTCCATAAATAATTCCAGTATTTATTTATACCAATTTTATAAAAATATAAGGCGACATACAATCTTTGGGAGTATATACAAATATTTTAAAAATTTACAAATAGCAAGAATTTGTTCTTTATTATTCGCAAACGAAAAAAAAACGTTGCGAACTTCAGTATCGTAATGATATTTTACTGTTTATGTTAATCTCGATCTGATCTTAATTCATTTCAATTTGAACTTGACGAAAATACACGCGACACGAAACAGATAATAAAATGTACTGTTTTCGTATTTACAAATAAATCACAAGTTTTTTTGAAAGAATAATCATAAAAATTTATCATATTTGATAAATTACTTGATGCCAAAAGTATCAAATTGATCACAAAATTTCAGGGATGCATTCATTAAAGTTTCAAGTTACATTAAAAGCTCATTGCGTTTAAATTAACTTACTGTTATTTTTCTGTTTTCTTACTGTTCTTTTACTGTTTTCTTATTGTTTTTTTTTCACAGTTTTTTACTGTTTCTTATTGTTTTCTTAATGTTTTCTTACCGTCTTCTTACTGTTTTTTTACTGTTTTCTTATTGTTTTTTTTACTGTTTCTTACTGTTTTCTTACTGTTTTCTTACCGTTTTCTTACCGTTTTTTAAACTGTTTTTTACTGTTTTTTTACTGTTTTCTTAATGTTTTATTTACTGTTTTATCACGCAATAAATCGTACAGAATATTACGATACATAACGATATAACAGTACGATATTATTATCTATATATGTATTTTATTAGTTTCGTTTAGTTACTGTGTCTCTAAAGAACCGAAAAAGTGGTTTAAAACTTTAAGTGCACTAAATTACCGCCCTATTGCCAAGTGCATTGGAGGAATGTTTGTTTGTAAATAACGAAACGTGTGTGAGGTTGGTCTGCATGACTAGACGAAAACAAAAAGTTATAATCATGGAGCAAAGACCAATGTCGTTGACCGCAGAAAGTTATACAGTTTAAGGACATTGATAAAAAAGAGAAAAGATTATGAAATGTGTATAGAAATCTATCTTGCAATAGTATCAATTACGGTGCATAGTCTTGTTTAATGCTTATGTAAGTATGGAGACGTATGTGAATGTCCGTTCACTGAGAACACAGCATCCATTACGCTAAGAGTTATTTAAACCGTAAACTCATTCGGTAATGTCTTCATACCAGCCATAAATTATCAATAATTACGTGCCATCATAAAACTTTTGAATAATCTCCTTCTTCAACTACTACTTTACATTCAACTTGACACTTAAACATCCGTCAATATTAATATGACGTGATACCAGTGCCCTTTTACCCTCCTTTTTTTAGCGTTCTCATAACACTCATAATACTCATAAATACGTCCATTGTTGCCCACTCAAACATGTCAATTCATTGTCCCGATTTTTATAAAAGTAAGTGCTTACGTTTAATTAGCAATGTCAATCACTCTTTTCGGATAAAATTTTAAAAAACGATAGTTAATCGATATGGGCTTTTGTTTGCTTAAACTTCAAACAATCCGAACTTTAATTGATTCAAATTTGAATTGATTCAAACCAGAATTGATCCAAACTTGAATTGGTTTGAACTTGAATTGATCAAAACTAGAATTGATCCAAACTTTAATTGATTCGAACTTTAATTGATTCAAATTTGAATTGATTCGAACTTGAATTGATCCAAACTTGAATTGGTTCGAACTTGGATTGATCAAAACTAGAATTGATCCAAACTTGAATTGGTTCGAACTTGAATTGATCCAAACTTGAATTGATTCGAACTTGGATTGATCAAAACTTGAATTGATCCAAACTTGAATTGATTCGAACTTGGATTGATCCAAACTTGAATTGATTCGAACTAGAATTGATCCAAACTTGAATTGGTTCGAACTTGAATTGATTCGAACTGGAATTGATCCAAACTTGAATTGATTCGAACTTGAATTGATCCAAACTTGAATTGATCCAAACTTGAATTGATCCAAACTTGAATTGATTCGAATTTGGATAGATTCAAACTTGCATTGATTCGAACTTGAATTGATCCAAACTTGAATTGATCCAAACTTGGATTGATTCGAATTTGGATAGATTCAAACTTGAATTGATTGGAACTTCGATTGATCCAAACTTGAATTGATGGCTAGTATAACTTTAATCTCTTAACGCAAATAAATGAATTAAAAAATAACTTGGTATGTAAATAAATAAAAGAACGATATAAATTATTTTTCAAATATCCCAATGAATAAAATATGTGATGATTTTCTAAAAAATGACGACAATAAAAATAAATAGCCGGTAGAGTTTACGGTTCAAGTTTAAAACTAAGAATTCCTTAAGTGTCAATTGAAGGCAATGCCCGCACGACTCACTTTCTTTCCTTGTGGTAATTGATAGCCCGTGCCATGAGGAGTGCAACCATTGGCCGCAAAGCTTTTCCCTGACCGCCAAAGTAGTACGTCGCTATGGTCCTTAGCTCTTCCAATGTCGTGTTCTCCTCAAGTTTCTGAAACACAGCAACGTCGACCTTGACTTAAATTCAAGCAAACAATTTCCCGCAGGGACAATCTGTCTCTAGACCCATAACTTGTTAGTAATTTACACATTTCACAGCCAATAGATTATCCCTTGATTTCACAAATCGATGCAACAATGTTTTAATACATATAGAGGAATAATTATCTAGTATTATTTACAAATATTGTATAATTGTGTATAAATTACGACATTCAATGAACAGTAATATGAATAAATTAAATTTTTTATTTTTAATCTATTGTAAGTTACAACATGCTCTGCAGAGTCTGAAAAATATGTTTTTGAGTATGAAACTAACACGAAAAAGGTCACTCAAAAAATTGGCAAAAGTCAGAAATCGCACATTTTTAATACCTTCTCGTTATTGAAAAAAAAACGAGAAAGAAAGTCACGAAATCAAATTAAAAAACGAAAAGTCACGAAAAATTTGATTAGCCTTTTATCAGTGCTCGTAAAATAGGAGGACGAAAATACGTATAAAAAACAATCGTTATTTTTCATCATCAGGGGGCTTATAATTTTTCTTCACAAAATTCCATAAGATTTCCATGATTTCCATGATAAAATTTGAAAAATTACCATGGTATTTTTTGATATATATTCTGCCGTACATTTTTAATTAGAAAATAAATAATTCAATATTTTGTAAGAATTTAAATTACTTTTTAAATAATTAAAGTTTTCTAAAAATAATTTTTGTGGAATATTAATTACTCAAGATCATTATTTTTAATTTTATAACCATTTGAAGTATTTTGAAGTTTTTAAAAATATTTTGAAGTATTTTGAAGTACTCTGATTATAATACTTTTAAAATATTTGAAAATACTAATATTTTAAAATAGTTTGCAGTAATTTTGAGTATTTTTAAATATTTTAAAGTATTTTGAAGTTTTTTTCGTAAAAAAAAAGTATAAAATTTTGATGAAACTTAGTAAACATCATCAAGTAAATATATTAAATAAAAGAAACAAATTTCATGAGATTTCCATCATTCCATGAGTAATAATTAAATTCCATGATAATTCCAAGTTTTCCATGTTTTCTATAGAGTTGTAGAAACCCTATTCATTGTTTTTAATCTATATGTTTTTTATTTCAATATTTTTTTAAATATTGTTCATTTTTTCATTTCAATATTGTTTTTAATCTAGTTGTTTTTGATTTCAATTGTTTTTAACCCAAAGTTGTTTTTCTTCTCAATTGTTTTACCCGAAAGTTGTTTCTCATTGCAATTGTTTCTAACCCAGTTGCTTTTAATTTAAAAAGTAACTATTTTTAATATAGAATGAAGCAGAATTAGCTTTTAACTTTCCACTGTGCGTGCGTTTAGAGAAAAACTATTCATAATGCAGATTTCTTCGATTTGAAGGATATGTAAAGAGAGCGTGACGCATCTCATTTCTGCGGAATTAGTTATAATTATAAAATACTTGTGTCGAAACGAATCAATGTGCTATTAGAGAAGTAGGTGCTTCCAGAAGGTTAAACCTTTACTCACACTCGATTAAATCGATCAACGAAATTGCTGATTGCATAATAAATTCTCTCTGATGAATTTTTCATCATTTACATATGCATAATATCTAATTGCATATATACATAGACTCAAGGACATTTAAACACTTTATTTTGGACATTCATCTACCACAAAAGAGGAAAATCTAATTACTGCATTATATTGCAAAAAATATCCATTTTCTATTTGAAAATTTCCATTTTCTATACGAAAATCTCCATTCTCTATATGAAAATCTCCGTTTTCTATATGAATGGGCGCATAAAATCCATATGAATGGGCATATATAGAAAGATCAGTCTTTATAAAGTATAAAATAAATTGAGCATGAAGGAAGTGAAAATAGTAGTTTCTGCGATACATGAATAAAGAAAGGAGTACAGGAGTGATTGTAGTTTCTAATAAAATCAAGTTTCAATTGACGATTTGGATTGAAACCGATCATTGTACGTCCCTGGTACGTGACACGCAATGTTTCACTTATTGCAACAGTTGGAGAAGAAACGTCGGAGAATCAGCGTACTTCAAATTCCAGTCGTAACACAGGCTGAAAGTCCGCCCTGGAATTCGGCCAAACTCGAAAGGAACGCCTGCTTTTATAGATGGACTAATTGCAAATATCTATTCATTCATGTCTATACGTAATCTTTTCTCACATTTATTTCCGCACTCGTCTCTCGCTATTCATCTGCTAAAGACGTGATTTCATTATATTCCCAACTGGAAAGAGAAATCCTCCAAACAAGTATTTGTAATTAAGTTTCACAAAATGCTTACAGTAAAGACAATAATTTATGTTATTAGCTAAATATACCTCAATAGAATCATGTTTCTAGTATATATTGAACAAAATAACAGAAACGATAAATAGCTAATTATAACTTGCCAACTCTGCTAGTTCAAAAACTACTTAACTTCAAAATTAACCTCAAATATTAAACTGAAAAATTAATCTACAAAAAAATCAAACTGAAAAATTAATCTAAAAAATCAAACTAAAAATCAAACTAAAAATCAAACTAAAAATCAAACTACAAAATCAAAATACGAAAACCAAACTAAAAATTTAAACTACAAAATAAAACTACAAAGTAAAACTACGAAAACCAAACTAAAAATTTAAACTAAAAAATGTAACTACAAAACCAAACTTAAAAATGAAACTAAAATATGTAACTAAGTTTCTACACATTCTGCTTGATTTTTTACTCAATTTAATTTAATTCTTTTATTTAGCAGTTTTGTATATGTTTTACAGACGTTTATTAAAAAAAATCGTTCAAGTTTTATTAAAAAGTTATTAAAAGGTTTATAGTTGAAATGTAATTTACTTAATTAAATTCGCGAACGACTTTTCACTGTAATATTCTTATTATAGTGACAGATATTATTTCATTTTATATAATTCTTTATAACAATTCAGATTTACAGAGAGTATCGTGCATTGATAATAAAAAGTAATAATAATAATAATAATAATAATAATAATAATAATAGATATTAATAGATAATAATAGATTAATAAACATATTGATTGATTACATACATCTTTCAATTAATCGTAGTCATATCTACTTTTTAGTAATAATAAGTTTAACTATAATTAATTTTGCTTTCTCATAGAGGAAGTAGTTGATCATTATTATGTTTTCATTGATGAGATAAATTTGTTTTTTTTATTGACTAGAAAATTCATAATTATCCTCATTATTATAATTATTATAATTTACATTTTATACAAACTAATCATGCTTAATGTAGGCATTTTTGGAACATACATGAATAATTATTTATTCTAGCGTAAACAAACAAAAAATTTGTGCCAAAAATAACGCCCTATTGACGTTATGTAATTTTAATAAAATCTGTAGAACTATCAACTTATTTATAATAAATAGATTTATCACTTTATTTGTAAATAAAGTGATTATATAATAAGTCTTCCTCAACCGAAAACTTTTATTTATAGAAAAGAATTTAAAATGATCAACATAGCGTAAATTAATTAAAAGCACCATAATTAATTACAATTCGTTAAGGTTCTAACTTCGAAAAATTCGTGACAAAAATAACGCCAATTCATGTCACAATTTTGGGAAAATTTAAATAAAATAATAACAAGTCTTCAACCAAAAAGCGTAAAAGAATAATTATGTGTAGAATAATTAAATATATATACATTCTATATATACATTCTATATATACATTCTATATATACATTCTACATATACATTCTATACATAACAAATTATGTATATAGAAGAATTATGTATAGAAAAATATTTACAATTACACAGTTGAAAATTTTATGTCCCAGGAGGTCCACTCAAAATTTGTGTTAATGTAACACATTTTTTATGTTAAATTAACCTAATCTTTGTGTTAA
>WNHD01000201.1:0-40824 GCA_011057455.1 Ganaspis sp. Gsp50 | reverse complement strand
ACTTGGGAGTACTACATGTAATCATCTTCGAACTAGACGCTACATATAATTTTGATCGAACGTCGCCCGCCTTCGGCGGGCTCGTTTGATCTCTCAATTTTGCATGCCGAAGCAATAAGTAGTTATGAAGGCCACTGAATAAGCAATTTCTGCAAAATTCAAGCAACTTTCTTGTATTTTATATCGGCTTCTGTAACGACAGAAGGAAATATTCTTGGCCAAGATTCTTTACATGGTAGGGGTAAAGGGTTATTGAACTTTCTCTGACTTCAATTTAAATTGTACAATAAAGCTTTGAAGTAATTTTACTGCAGTCACAGCAAATCTATTTTAGATAAAGGCATTTTTAAATATCTATTGAAATTAATTTTTAATTACTTTGTTCAAGGATTGTGCTTCTCAATTGTCAGTTATCAATATTGAATTGGAAATAATGTGAGAAAAAAAGTAGATCACTTTAAAGTAGAACATGATAGGACATCCTGTGACGTTCTCGTCTCGCTAGACTCATAAGAGGTCTAGAAGCGTTAAACGGATTACGGATGATGGGATTTAAAAAGTGAGTGGGTAGATATCTACTCCACAAGAATTACACTCTGTTTAAAACTAGTTCAGTGGAAGCGAAATATTTATAAACTTTATCTGACATTCGGCAGTAAATACATTTTATTGGACAGATTCTTCACTAAATAAGCTGTAAATTGACAAATTGAGCTGTAATAAATATTCCTAAATATTCGTCCGATGCTTCTTTTTAATATTTGCTAAATACAATTAATTGTTTGCTACATTTTTTAAAATAATCTATATAAATATTCTGTAAATTTTCGAGATATATTCTAAATATTCTTTAAAAACCCCACATTCTTTTTTAACTTTTTAAAAATGCAATATTCCTGGATAGTAATTAATATTCCTTAATGTTCTGTAAAACTCTTAACTATTAGTTAATATCCTCCCATATTAGATAATATTTCTAAATATTATATAAATATGATCGCTAAATTTTCTTGTTTATTTTAATATTTCTAAATGTTGGATGATATTCCAAAATATATATATAATACTCAGATATTATGAATGACCCCATGTTCACAAAAGTGTGTTAATATTTTTAAACTTAATATAAACAATTTTTAAATATAATGTAATCTTTTTAAATAAACATTATAATTTCTGAATAGTAGGCAATATTGAAAAATATTCGCTAAAACATCAAAACACCATTTAATGTGTACCTAAACATTCATTAATATTCCTTATTATTCACGAACATTTCTAAATATCCACTAATATATCTAAGCACTCACTAATATTCCTAAATATTCACTAATATTCCTAAATACTCACTAATATTCCTAGGTTCCTTAACTATCCACTGAAATTCCAAAATATTCACTAATATCCTAAAGATTCCTGAATATACACTATTATTCCTAAAAATTCACTTATATTTCTAAATATTTACGAATATTAACAAATATTTAAAAATATTTCTAATGATTCTATAAATATCTACTGAGATTCCAAAATATTCACTAATATTCCTAAATATTCATTAACAGTTCTGAGCATTCACTAATATTCCTATGTATAAATTAATATTTCTAAATATTCACTAATTTTACTAAATAGTTACTAATATTCCTAAATTTTTAATAATATTCCTAAAGATTCCCTAAACATCCACTGAGATTCCAAAATATTCACTAATATTTTTAAAGATTCCTAAATATACATTAATATTCCTAAACATTCTTAAATATTGACTAGTATTCCTAAAGATTCTCTTAATATCTACTGAGATTCCTAAATATTCACTGATATTCTTAAAGATTCCTAAATATACACTAATATTCCTAAACATTCTCTAATATTCTTAAATATTCACTAGTATTCCTAAAGATTCTCTTAATATCCACTGAGATTCCTAAATGAACACTGATATTCCTAAAGATTCCCTAAATGTTCACTAATATTCTTCAATATTTCACAATATTTCTAAACTTTCACTCATATTCCTAAATATTCACTAATATTTCTATATATTTACAAATATTCCTAAAGATTCCCTGAATATCGACTGAGATTCTAAAATATTTACTAATATTCTGAAAGATTCCTAAATATACAATAATATTCTTAAGTATTCTCTAATATTCTTAAATATTCACTAATATTCCTAAAGATTCTCTTAATATCCACTGAGATTCCGAAGTGATCACTAATATTCCTAAAGTTTCCCTAAACATTCACTAGTATTCCTAAATATTCACTAAATGTTCCTAAAGATTCAATAAATATCCATTGAGATTCCTAAACATTCACTAATATTCAAAAATATTTTTTAAATCTGCACTTCTTCTAATTATTTGCGTAATATTTCCTCAATCATCATAAACGCAGATTAAGCATTTTAAAAAACGATTAAAGCTGTAAATATGTTTTACCTGATAAAAAATGTAAATCAAAATATCCGTATTTTTTGTTTCAATATCAATTTGGACTTGACATTTTTGAACTTCCTGTCACGTGCCGTCTGATTCTTGATTAATGAACGTTTTATGAATCACATGTCGCGCCTTGTCTTTAAGATGAAAAAAGCTTAGCGAAGTTTGTGTAGCACGTGTTTGTGTGAATCAGATATCAAGAGAAATTATCGTAGCGAAGAGAGCTTTTTCATTGATACTTAATTTAGATACAAACAGCTGCTTTCAAGTAGAAAGTGTATCATCATTCGCATCAATTACCACCTGTTTTTTTAAATACATGAAAAAATTTTCTTAGAATCATAAAAAGACAAACATTTAATCTAGTTTCTGATACAGGAATTAGCCATTCTTTAACAATTATTATTGATTTTAAATTATTGTTTTCATCATTATGTAAATTATCAAAGTTAATAGATTACATTTAGTTACATTTTCTTTACTTATAAATTTTATTTTAACTTTTTTCAAATTATAATTAGTATGAGTAATTAATTGAACGACTTTCAACTTGTTCCAGATTGAAGATTATGACAACTGCCGATGGATCAAGATAAAGGAAAAAAATCTGTAAGCAGTCCTGGATGACTTGCTTGAAGTTTTGAAGAAGAAGAAATTGAGATGCCAGATCGAGGCTAAAAAAGGGATCAAAAGCTCGAGTGCTCGAGTCTAAATAAATAAACTTTAAAATCTTAAAAAATGGCTTTTGCAAAAGCAATACCAGCATTAAGCTTGCTGTTTTTTGTCATATCTTGCTTTGGTTTAGAAGGACCCAATGTTTGTACCAGACAAGAACAGTAAGATTCAATTAAATTCTTATAATCGCTATTTAATCTTCTAAAATAAAATAAAATAAAATAAAATAGAATAAAATAACATTTATAAATATGAATTTAGTACGTCCTTAATTTAAGAAGTAAATAATAATTTTAATTACAGGTATCAAGTCACAGTTAAGGTATCTGAACAAAAACCTCACATGGAACGAGTGCAGAGTTGGTGTTTTAGTTTCCCACCCAAGTGTAGTTCATACAGAATAGTTTATGAGACAACGTACAACGTTCAGGTATATTTCTAATTAACAGTTTTAAAATTTTTTGAGAATTTTAGTTGTTATTAATATTACAATCTTGCGGTTTGCAGACACTAACGAAAGTCAAGCCTGTTGAAGAATGTTGTAAAGGCTACACCTTAACGACAGATCGGGAACGTTGTATTCCTGTTTGTTCAGAAGATTGTCTTCATGGGACTTGCTCTGCTCCTGACGTATGCACTTGTGAACCAGGATATGGTGGTCCACTTTGTGATATCAGTGAGTTGACACTTCAGTTGCATTTAGTTTCTCATAGTTCTGCAAAATAATTAAGTAATTAACCGACCCCCTTTGAGGGTTATCAATTGCCATGAATTACAAAAAGCTTTGCATAAATCCTGAGTCATCAAGATGATAATATTCTCTGAATCATTTTTATCAGTAAGAGGTCAAAAGCTTTTCATTCACAATAAACAAGAGCGATCTTGGGAAATTAATAATCGTTAATTAATTGCTGGAATTGTTTTATAATCTGCACTCTGATGGAGCGATCTACTTGGACTATTTTAAACCTTTCAATCTTTGTAAAAAATCATAGCTTTGCAAAAAGCACAAATTTGCAAATCACAGCTTTGCAGAAAGCTTTGCAAAAAACTTGCAAAAAGCTTTGCAAACAGAGTTGCAAATGTTTTTTAACATTCTAGGTAAAATATTGTAGAAGTTTGGGTAATTAAAGTTACATGATTTTTCTTGTCTTCAGAATGTCCGTTTGGAAAATGGTCCAAGGACTGTCATAAGGATTGCAATTGTAAAAATGGAGCCAACTGTGATCCATTCGATGGCAAATGTATTTGTCCTCGAGGCTGGCAAGGACCAACTTGTGAAGAAAAATGTCCTCCAGATAGTTATGGGCAGAATTGCGCAGAAAAATGCAGATGTCATAATGGAGGCAGCTGTCACCATATTTCTGGGGAATGCCAGTGTACCCCTGGATACACTGGTCCACTGTGAGTTTTTTGATGGAACTATGAATCACGAATATGAACTAAAATTAAAGCCAAGCGTTGATGACTCTTCTAACAAAAATTTCCGGTTTCAAAGAACCATGTTTAGTCTACAGAAAAACAAAGAATTCTTGTATCTACCCTAAAAGAAATATTTAGCTATTCTAGCATAAAGTGTTCCGTACTATTGTCGCATCCCCAATCTCATACTAATAAGGTAAGCCCGCATCCTCTTTAAGCATGAGTCCATTCTAAAATAGGGTGGGCTCACGCTAAAAGAGGATGCGGTCTTTAATAGCATGCGCGCTGACTATATTAGTATGAGAGTGGGGATGCAATAAAGGTACTAGTCCGCTTTATGCTAGAAAAGCTAGATCTTTCTCTCCGTGTAAAATAATAGAAAGAAATTTTTAGAAACATTACTCGTTTTTTAAATTTGCTAAACGTCTACAAATTATGTTCTTTATTTTTTAACTAATTTTTTGTCTCATTTTAGATGTACCGATATTTGTCCAGCTGGAAAACACGGAGAAGAATGCAAGTCAGAATGTCGATGCCAAAACGGTGGAACTTGCAATCCCAGAAATGGAGATTGTATTTGCACCCCTGGCTGGGTGGTTAGTAATTTACTTTAAAAATCAACACTTTTTGTAGGAAATTAATTTTTACAATTTATTTGAACAATTGAATTTTTTTCACTTTTTTTTATTTTTGTACATTTATTTGCGAATATAAAATGATAAATGATGATGAGTAATTCTTATCAAACTATTTCTACCTTGAGATTCCTTTTTTTATTCAACAATACTATAGTTATTAAAGAATTTAATGATAGTAAAGTTTTTTATAAAAATTGATTAACAATTCTAATGTTTTGTTAGGGCTCAGTTTGTGCAAATCGATGTTCTGAAGGATCCTGGGGAAACAACTGCTCAAAAATCTGTGATTGCTACAATGGCGCGTCTTGCCACCATATTACTGGCGATTGTATTTGCAAGCCCGGTTTTAAGGGAGAAAAAGTAAGCTCGAGTTACATATTTTACAATATCGTAATTTTTAGAAGTCTTTGTTGCAATGCTGTGACGTTTGCTATGTAATTTCATTTTGAGATTAACAATATATTATTTTTTTTCACTCCCCAATTAGCACGAAAGCTTTGTAAGCTTTCAGTGCAAGCTCGCGTGCTAATTGGGTCAGCTGATCATAACCTTGTACAGTACCAACGACAAAAGCTAAAGCAGAATAAAAACGCTAACGTGAATGGCCAGAGATTGTTTCCAACTTTTTATCTCATGGTTCCTATTTCGCCTTGTACTAAATTAGAATTTACTGCATAGCGTCTGTCATGGTCACTCTTAGAACTTTCACGCGTAGAATTCAAGTTGTACATTTTGACTTGAAGTAAATTTTAAGGTTAACAATGGGTCCCAATTTAGAAGTCAATCTATAGTATTAGCGTTCGTTGATCCGTCGATGTATGCACTCTGCTGATGCTTCTTTGTTCTGCTCATGCGCCCTCAAACCTAATCTTGCCAGTTGGCGCTGTTCTCATAGGCGCGAATTTTAATTTGAAATACCTAAAGAAATGCAAGATAAATAGTTATCTTGTTGTTTTAAGTTATAAATAGTTAATTACTGTGTCTATTTCTTTCAAAATAAATTAATTTACTTTTTATTACTCACTTACAGTGTTACAACAAGTGTGCCGAGGGCAAATATGGGGAGAATTGTACAAACCGATGTAACTGTCAAAACGGAGCTTCCTGTAATCCAATTGATGGTAGATGTGAATGCAGTCCAGGATGGAGGGGTAGATTTTGTGTCGAAAGAGCTTGTTCTGATGGACAGTACGGTCCTAATTGTGAACAGGTTTGTTTTTAACAAGAACTACAATTAACAACTACAATTAACAACAACTACAATTAACAACAACTACAAATACAATTTGCATCTTTATTAAAAATCCTAAATAACCCTTTATCTTTTTTACAAATCAAATTCTAAATTTAGCTCCTTCTGACAACGAAAGATTGTTCTCAATCAAAAATACTTATTTCAAGGTTTGCCAATGCTCGAAAGAAAATACAGAACTATGTCACCCCTGGGACGGAGAATGCATGTGCAAACCGGGCTGGGGCGGAAAACTATGCTCAAGACCTTGTCCTCTTTTAACATACGGCAAAAACTGTGAACATAAATGCAAATGCAAAAATAATTCCCAATGCTCACCTGTCAACGGATTCTGCATATGTGCCGCAGGATTTAAGGGAGCAGATTGCAGTGAAGAATGTCCTGATAACACTTACGGTGAAGATTGTGCTCAAAAATGCTCTTGCAAAAATGGAGCCAAATGTCTACGAGAAAATGGTCGTTGCAATTGTACAGAAGGTGAGAATGAATCTTAATTCACTTTTAGTAAATATTTAACTAAAAAAAGAACAAAAAGAAAAGTCTGGAGCGATTAGTTTATTTTTCCACTGTAATTTTGTACGTCTCTTGTTCTTTTTGGATGAAAGATAAGTAAGTAGGCTATAATTAGATGTTAAAGGTAAGTAAGTAGATTTATCATCGTGTGATTGAAATTTTGTTAGGATGGGTTGGAGTCTTATGTGATCGTCCTTGCAACGACAAATTCTTTGGCCTGGATTGTGATAATAAATGCCAGTGCCTTAATAATGCTGCCTGCAATCCGCAGAATGGTAAGGAGAATTTTCTACATTCGCTTCGTAATTATTAGGTGCAATTTTTCCTCCTTAAACGCTAATCACTCGTTAACATAAAAAAGCATGTCTCCGAAGTTAGTGAACCGATTAATAACTGTAACCAATCGTATTGTTTACTTTTAGATACGCTACATTGAGTGTGGTTACACCGTGTAGTGATGACAGACACAAGTTGCTTAAAATACGTATTTCTTCTCGTTTTTGCTTTGTTTTTATTTTTTGTCGTTCTTCTTTGTCTTCATCTTCTTTTTTATCTTCTTTTTTATCTTCTTTTTTATCTTCTATTTCATCTTCTATTTCATCTTCTTTTTCGTCTTCTTTTTCGTCATCTTTTTCGTCTTCTTTTTCGTCTTCTTTTTCGTCTTCTTTTTCGTCTTCTTTTTCGTCTTCTTTTTCGTCTTCCTTTTCGCCTTCTTTTTTGACTTCTTTTTCGCCTCCATTTTGCTCTTCCTTTTCTTCCTTTTCTTCTTTATTTTATTTTCTATTTTACTACTTTCTTTCTATTGCCTACTTTATTATTATTTTCTTTATTATTGACTTCTTTTTTTGTCTTCTTTTTTATTTTATCTCGTTTTCTGCATCATCGTCATCTTGTTCATCTCGGTTTCTTCGTCTCCTGTATTTGCGTCTGCGCGAAAGATCATTATCGGTACAGCCAACTTAAGAATGTCAAAAACCACGAGCGCGCTCATTCGCTCCTAGAAAATGATTTCGTAGTTATCGCACCTAAGTTGGCAGCATTTGCTATGAATTTTTGCGCAAGCGCCAACGTAAGTTAGCAGTGTATTTTAAGTAACTTGCCTACACAATGTAACTGCGCGCACTATTTAAAATAGAACAATTTTTGAAAATATTTACATTTTCAAAAACTAATAATTCACCAAGAGCCGAAAATACTTGATCTGCAAAATTTTCATAAAATTTGACCTTTTCTAGGAAGCATGCTTTTCAAAATTATCTCTTCAATGTTAATTTATTTTCTTTAAATTCTTTATCCTAAGCATGACTCAAGAACACGTTCGAAGTTTTTTATTATGAAAAATCACTCAATTGTTCTTGTAAATTTGTAAGGGGAATGATTTTTTGCACCTGAATTTTCAAACTGCATATTCTTTAAATCTGTTGATTGCACACGCACAAAAAAAAACGTGGTTTTTGTAAAACGCGCAGGCTCCTGTACCTGTGCGGCTGGGTTCACTGGTTTACGTTGTGAAAACCGATGCGAGAATGGATTCTTCGGACATAATTGCACGCAGAAATGCGATTGCAATTCTGATAATAGCATTGACTGCGATTCGGCTACCGGTCGCTGTATCTGCAAACCTGAATGGCGAGGTGTGTAATTTTTAGATTTTCTTTTTTTCCTTTCCATCGCCTGCTTTTAATTAATTTTTAAGCGTTACTTAGCAAACAATAATTTTTCTTTTATTGAGTGCTTGGTTTTTCAATGCTTTTATCTAAAATCAAAATTCCTGTATCTCGATTTGCAATTAAAAAAGTGCATCTATTTATATTTCGTTTGAAGCTACATTTCAGTCTCGTTTCAATTGAAGTTTTCAATACTCGTGTTCAATACTAATTTTCAATAATAGTGTTCAATACTAATTTTCAATACTAGTTTTCAATATACTAGTTTTCAATATACTAGTTTTCAATATACTAGTTTTCAGTACTACTTTTAAATACAATCTACTCTACGAATAGTGCCGCAGAATTGCACAAAGGAAGCAAAAGACGCTCGAGTGAAAACAAAAGAAAAGCGTCATTATTCGTAGAGTTTTAGAGGCACTATTCAGAGAGTTGACTGTACTAGTTTTCAATACAGTTTTCAATGTTAGTTTGTTAATGAAAATTCTATTGAATGAGAAAAAAGGACGCTATTTAATTAATAAAAAAGCAAGGCAAAAGGAAATGTAGGACGTAAGATTCGGCTTGGTTTGATATTAACGATAAAACAGGAATTCAATGCGAGACTCAATGTCCTGCTGGTTTTTATGGAGAAAAATGCCTTTCTCAATGCAACTGCAAGAACAATAGTTCCTGCGATGCGAGCACTGGAGCCTGTGTCTGCTCCAGAGGATGGGAAGGTCCAGAATGTAATCAGCCTTGCAAAGAAGGATATTACGGTGTCGGTTGTAAAGAGAAATGTCCTGAAAAGTCTCAAGGTAAGGACGAAGTTGTTTTTAAATTTAAATTATTCATTTATTTTCATGGTGAGCGGTACATTTCTATTAGCTTTAAAAACATACTCCTCTTCCTAGTTCTTAATTACAACTTCCTCTAGATTCGCCTCAATTGACGTAAATTGATACACTTTACATTCTTTACAATTTCAACTCTTGAATTAACAAAGTTTTCAAATTTTTACACGTGCTAATATACATACATATAAATATATATAACAAAAAAAATATACACAATAATATATAATATACTTCTAATATATAATATACAATATACTTATAATGTATAGTATATGTAATAATATTGTGCAATATATAGCACAATATTATGAACTAATATTATGTCTAATAACTAATATTATGAACTAATATTATGTCTAATAACAAAAGGTATTGGTTTTTTTGTTTTATTGAAACAATTGTGCTTGCTTTCAAATTATTCTTGTAGCTCTTAAAATAGATGTAGAAAATTTAACTCCTTTCTTTATCTAACTTTATAATCATCGCACGTTTATGGAACATTAAATAAACATTATTCTCTTTGATCCCTTGCCTCGTTGATCATCAATAGGATGCAAAATGTAAGTATTTCTCAGGCTTTTTTCATGAACTGGACGACCCAACCCATCAATTTGTACATACGATGTTGTTATAATTGTGTATATAATTTGCTTTTTAAAGGTTTATGTATAATAAAGAATATTTTGTACCAATTGTCACGCATTTCTTGTACCAATGTTGTTTCATTATCGATCATTTTTATTTTACTTGACAATTTTATATAATTTTGTTGTAGAATTTTATTCCATTTTCAATAATTATCATTTTGTTCTACCAAATTCATTTCATTGACAATTACAATCATTTTGTTGTACCAATTTCTTTGCTTATTAATTACCAACATTTTTTTTACTCATTTTAATTACAGACATTTTGTAATTAAACTATACATTTTGTAACTAATTTCAATTACAAACACTTTGTTGTACTAATTTTATTTCATTATCATTTTCAAACACTTTGTTGTATTAATTTTATTTCTTTATCATTTACAAACATTTTGTTGTATTAATTTTATTTCATTATCATTTAAAAACACTTTGTTGTATTAATTTTATTTCATTATCATTTACAAACATTTTGTTGTGCCGATTTTGTCTCATCGATTGTTATCTGTTTTATGCTAAAAGAGATTTGTCTTCATTTGTATATATTTTTCATTTTGTCATTTTTATCGTCAGCTGTTTACGTGTGCAATTTATGTGCTAGTGATGAACATGCACCACTGATTTGGGCTAATTAAAATGCATGTGCGCAAAAAATGAAGGTAATACTATGTGCGCTTATTCATAAGGATTGTAAACCTAATACAACATTAAACGTAAACGTTCTCAACATTTTGTAAAATTGCATCTATAAATTTTCGAATTTTCAATTGTTTGGTTAATTCTTCAGGGAACATGACCTGCGATCATGTCACGGGAGAGTACATATGCAGACCAGGTTATTTGGGTCTTACTTGTGAACATCCTTGTCCTCCAAGTAGATACGGAATGAACTGTGCCAAGCTTTGTTCCTGCAAAAACGGTGGCGAATGTCATCACGTAACAGGTATATTTATTTATTCATTTATTTACAAAAATATATATGGGCTGCAAGAAAATAAATAAAAACCCCTACATATACATATGTTACAAACTGTTACCTATTCTTATTTTTTTTTACTTACTTTTCTATTGATCACGGATTTTAAGATCGATCTACTTTTGAGAATACTTTCCACCCATTGCAACGCATTCGCAAAAATTGCAGTTTTAATGATGATCTATAATATATATTATTTTTCGTTTCGAAGGAAAGTGTCAATGCTTCCCTGGTTGGCAAGGTGATCATTGTCAGATACCTTGTCCTAATGGAACTTACGGCACTAATTGCACGCAACATTGCAAGTGTCAAAATAATGGACAATGTAGACCTCATGATGGTTCTTGTAAGTGCATGCCTGGTTGGGCTGGCGTCAGGTGCACTGAAAGTAAGTACAAAAAATTATTAATGATGTAATCAGTGCAAAAGCAACGAAAATTTTTATAGAAAAGGCATAAGGAACAAAGCAGTCATTTGCAGTCACTTTTTTGCTTCCTTATAGAGGAAGCATTGTATTTTTAATTCCTTCAGTGGAATGATAATCGGTAGCAATTTTCCCGTATCAGATAACGACGGGGGCACGGCCCCCCTTGCCCCCATAGCTCTAGGACTGCATTGTTAAAATAAACTTTGTATTTGTATGAAACGAAAAATCATTGTTTAACGATTCTTTTTCATTTTAATTAATTAATTAATATTCGTTAGTATTAAATATACAAAAAGAAAGAAAAAATCATTCTGGAAATTTGAAAATATTCAAAATTAATGTTCCTTTTCAGTTTGTCCAGAAGGATATTACGGAGATCATTGTATGAAACCCTGCGAATGCAAAAGTGACATGTTTATCTGTCACCCAGCTGAAGGATGTATTTGTAAACATGGATTCACAGGTAATATTCTCTTTCAAATAATTTTGAATAATTTTGCAAATTTTTTCTTAATTTGCTAGTTTAAATTCGTCTGGTTTTCGCTTTTGTTCGAATCCGTTAGGTTTTGATTTCAAATTGAATTCGATTGGTTTTTGTTTTATTTCGAATTCGTTTCGTTTTAGTTTGAATTCGTTTTGTTGTAGTTTGAATACGTTTTATTTTAGTTTGAATTCGCTTTGTTTTAGTTTGAATTCGTTTTGTTGCAGTTTGAATTCGTTTTCTTTTAGCTTGAATTCGATTTATTGAAGTTGAAATCGTTTTTGCAATATTTAAAAATAAATTAATTGGAATTCGACATTTTCAATTGAATGTTTTTTATAGGACCGAATTGCGATGAGCCTTTGACATTCCGAAATATCCAAGAAAAAGAAGAAGCAGGAGTTGGAAGCATTGTGGCGGGAATTTTCGCTGCTATAATGGTGATTGCTATTTCTCTGTCAGCTTGGTTTTATCATCGAAGAAGAGTGGCTGATTTGAAAAAAGAAATGGTCCAAGTTCAGTATACTGCTGAACCCGTAACACCACCTGGTATGTGCACAAATTTTTCATTTCTTAGTCAAAAATATCCAATTGCAATTCCAATCTACATTATAATTCTAAATCTAAAATCTAATCTAATCTAAATTTTAATCTGAAACTAATTTGCAAATCTATCTTGAACTAATTCGTAAATCTAAATTTTAATCTGAAACTCATTTGCAAATCTATCTTGAACTAATTCGTAAATCTAAATTTTAATCTGAAACTTTGTACAAAATTTGTACAAAAAACCAATTTGTAACTTTAAATTTTAATATTGAACCAATTTGGAACTCTAAACTTTATTAAGGTTATGTCCAAGAACGCGAATGATAATTTAGGAATCTTCATTTTTCCTGAAGTTTCTTTTTAAAAATAAAAATAATGCAGACATGATACACTTGAAAGTTTTCTAAGATGTTTCCCGAAATTTGAAGGCAATTTTTATAGTTTAACTGTACGTAGTGTATCACGAACGCCTGACTTATTATTTTTAAAAAGAATAAGCTTAAAAGAAAGAAGATTCCTAAATTATCATCCGAGTTCTTGGACATGACCTTAATCTTACTGAAAATATTACATCCAAAATTCGTTTTTCATTGAATTCGTAATCAGTTTTTAATAAAAATTAACTTTGATTCTTTTATTTGTAAGGGCTTGCTTTAAAATTTGACTTCGAATGTTTAATTTGTAGACCGAACTCAATTCGATAATCCTGTTTACTCTTATCAAGGATCAACCAGGTTTGATGATGGAACTGCTACGTTACTTAATAATATTCAAATTAGGAATGATCTTGGCAGGAAGAATGTTAATACTGACAAAATGAAACTTGGAGCAGTTGATGATGATGATGAGAGTTGCAAGGGTAATATTTTTAAACTTATTAAATTTTTTATTTTCGTCAATTGTTTGGATAATTGATTACCCTCACTTAGTACACTCTCCTTTCTCAATAAGCCCGGTCACGGGTAATAAGAAAATGTTTTCTAAACAAACGGTTCCAAACTCTTACCAATTAGCTTGCGGACCTATTGAGAGCGATGAGTACGAAACGTGAAAAGGTAGAAAGTGGGAGAAACATTCTAGCGCTTGTGTAAGGAAGCGGGCGTATTGAGAACGGTCCTATTGAGGGCGATTCTATTAAGAGTGGTTCTATTGAGACTGGTTATATTGGGAGCAATCTTATTGGGAACAATCCTATTGGGAGCGGATCTATTGAGAGTGGTGAGTACAAAACGTGGTAAAAACATTCTAGCGCTTGTGTAAGCAATCGGGCGTATTGAGAACGGTTCTAATGAGAGCAGTTATATTGAGAGTGGTGAGTAAAAACCGTGGTAGAAACATTCTAGCGTTTATGTAACGAAAGAGGCTTATTGTGAGGGAGCCTATTGAGAGCAGGCACCTGTTAAGAGCGGAACTATTCCGAGTGGGTCTGTTACAAGCGGGCTTATTGCGAGCGGGACTATTTCAAACGGTCCTATTGAGAGCGGTCCGATTGGGAATTGGATTTTTGAGAGGAATCCTATTGAGAGGATCCTATTGATCCTATTGAAAGCGGCTCTATTAAGAGCGGACTTATTGAGAAAGGAAACAGAATTAATAGAAATTTAGATTAATAAAATATGAATTGAACTTTTCAGCATCTATAATTTTACAAATATTAAATCTCATTTCAGGAGCTTACGGATCATACGATCATTCAGCCCCTCTAAAAAACAAAGAAGCAGATCTGGGAAATCCCAATGTAAATATATATTATAGTATTGATGAAATGGATAGTAAAAAAGGGGAGCATTTTTATGAAGACATAAAACACAAAACTGCAGAAATGGAATACGATCACTTGGATTATTCGCCGGCACAAAATGAGTGGAAGCTTCATTATCATCATATGGCGAACGGTTTTGGATCCAAGGATGGAAGTGGACCCAGTAAATCGAAGGATCAGGATCCTGAGGCTGGAAGAAAGTAATTCAGTTATATTTGTGTTGAGAAATGCTCTCGCGTTGTTAATACTTTATACTGAAAACTTTCTTCCCTGAAAGAAGAAAATACTCAAGTATACACATTCACAAAATACGTTATATTTTTAAAGAATTTTGTGATTCGAGTGCGAGATTTGAGCTGATAATGGACTGTAATACCTTGAAAATAATTTTCACCTTCGAAAAAATCACCTGTTCTTGAAATGCATTTTTTAAATTTAATTTTAATATCAATTTTGTAAATATTCATGTATCATTCTATTTTAAAGATTCTTCTAAGAAAAATGAAAAGAAAAAAAGTTGAGAAGAACAGTAACAATTGTCTGCTGTTAAAAAATAGCAACTTTGTAACCATTGTTATAAAGCAGGATATTTTCTTGTTGACACGGAAGCTTTAGGTACTTCATTTGCAGGAAGAATATAAAAAGGTACTTTTTTTAAAAAAGAAAACTCATTCTTTGTATCAAATTTGTCAAGTTTATGTTCTTTTTTAAATTTGTCAGCTTCTAATTTTTATGTATAATTGTTACAATTTTTATTTTTTCAAAAATTGTTTAAATATGACTGTAAATTAATTATAAGGAAAATTGTAATTCTAATTTAAAGTTGAATAACAATTAACAGAATATCGCTTCTTTACAACTTTTACGATCAAACTAATAATTCTTGCGTCTGATTTATATAGTTTTATATATATTGTGTTCAATAGGGAATTATAATTATATTTTGAAGAATATAGTATATTGCACCACGCCATTTTTTACAGGTGCACATTTTATTTATAAAAAAGAATGTAAATTCTTTGAAAATTGGTTCTTAAGAATCGTTTGTCTTTCAATACTCTTCAAAATGTATTATAAAATTATTCAGCGAATTGTTTTTTACTTTACGAAATACATTTTTTTTCCTTATAACTGATAATTTTTTTTACTAAAATGATACTTTTTACGTGTACGTATATTATTATCAGACACGATCTTAATATTATATCAGTTTATGTGTGAGTTCGTGATGTATTTGTTTTGTTTGTGAACAGGTTAAAATGAATTTTATAGAAAAATTAAAAAGTTGATAAACACTTTCTTGGCATTTTCATGACATAATGGAAGTGAATGAAGAGAAATTAAGAGACTTGTTTAGAAAATTTACAAAAAATTTAGGTCAAAATGTAAAGAAAACATTTAAAGATTGAATTTAAAAATTTTATCAAAAATTTTATCAAAAATTTTATCAAAAATTTTATCAAATTAGTCAACAGAATTATGAAAACTGTTAAAAGAATGCTGATTCTATTATAGGTAATTAGAACTCATATCATTAAGTAATTTTTTTAAGATTTTTAATTTTAGTTATACAGAATATATGTAAATTGAACAAATTTTTGAAGAATTTGTAAATTACAAAAAAATTTCGATGTTTTGCAAAAGTTTTTGGCAGTGAATGTTAAGTTGAATGTTGAAGATTGTCATTATGTTCAAAGTGCGATAAATAGTGTGTAAGAAAAATGTAATGAATGGTCTTTACCTGTGATAAAAAAAGAAAAAATTATGTAAATTATGTTTATGAAAATACATGATATAAATAAAAATAATACAAATACTATGATAAAAAAAATCACCTCTATTTACTTCGGAGAAAATGTAGTTTCAAAATAGATTTTTCTTTTGATTCTTTACAATAAACATTAATTTTATAGTCAATTTTTCTAAATTAAATTTTATAGTTAGATATTTTTGAATATTAGAACCTCTATAAAAGTGAATCTAAAAACCTCTATAAGTAGAAACTTACAGAGCATCAACCTTAAATTACAGTTTCATCATTGCCACCATTCTTTATTAACTCATTTTTATTTAAAACCACATTTTCGAACTGAAATTCGCTGACAGCTTTAAAAGTTAAAATTAATAATTGCAAGGATTTTATCAATGATAAAGAATAAAAGTTAAAATAAATAATATAAATAAAAATCGAATAATCTAATTTAGTCACATTTGCCAATATTTCTAAAATAAGTAGATAAAGATATAAGTCTAAATAAAACACGATTTGCAAACGAGCCATGCTTAAAATTCTCTGTATAATTAAAACTGACGGGTTTCCTTTAAAATTCTGTTATACTATTCCAGTCTGCTCGAATAAAATTGAGCATAATAAATCAATTTTAGTTAACTTCCAAAATTACCTTAACATTATTTATAGTTTTATGAATATAAAGTTTGTAAATTATTAATAGTTTTCAACCAGAAGATATTGTACGCTAGATTTCAATATTTAACCTAGGTACAAAACTGGATTCTTGTTGAAAAAATCAAAAATTCCAATTTAAAAATTTTTCAGTCTAAAATTGTCAAATTAGCGAACCAGCCCGCGGAAATGGCCAAGATTTTCCATGGTATCCGGTATGGGAGCTTTTCTGGGATAAAATAGCTTGATGAAATTTGACAGATATTATCATTATCATCATTTTTCCTGGACTTGCTTGTGCCTAAATATTGGCCAATTGCTCTAGATGTTTATAAAATACAGTTCTTTTAACAGTCCGAAATTTGAATTGACTAAACGAAAATTGGACTTGCATTGAGTGATATTTTAATAAATTGAAACTATGATCGATAGAAATCAAACTAATCTTATGTAAATAAGTAATCAATAAAGATTAGTTTATATATTTTGATAAATTACATTTTTTCTTTTTACAAAGTTATCAGGGATTACTAAAATGAATTTGAAGGGAGTTGCTATGACGATTCTGACGTCAAAAGGAAGCTACTTTCGCGCGACATTATTTTTCTTTCTTATTATGTCACTGAATTCGCATTTCGATTCCCTTGTATAATGCTTTGTTGAATAATTGTTCCATGTTTACACTTTGACAAATTCATAATATCTTAATAATTAAAATATAATTTATAAATTTAATATTTAATTAAATTTATAAATTATTTTAATCTTAAAATTACGATAGAATAAGTTTTTTTAGATTAGTGAATCAGCGTCAATTGAACAGTCTGGAAGCCTTTTTGTACTAAATTTAGAATTTTAAAGTAAATGTTAAGCCATTACAATTGCGTCTTAAAAACAACAATAGAGCCGTTATAATATTTTTAAGATGAAATGCATTTTGAACTTTATGAGCGTTTTAGCTTCAAACTAAACAGTTTACACGTGCGTGACTATTCTCGAAATAATATATTGGTCTTGAAATGCCTAGTTTTAGACGATCTTGACATTGCTTTTCAACCACTTTTGAGAAATATTTTTTGTCTGTCACTTTTTTCTCTCAAACAAATTTTTGTTTTAAAGTTTTCGAACATAAAGTGTACTATATAGTACAATTTCGTTACAACGAAACATTATTATAAAATTCGAGCGTGCCACCCCTAGCTGAGAAGTTTTTGAACTAGAGAGCTGAAATTTGGTATACTGGTGCGTTTTAGAGATCGATTACAAAAAACTGTTTTTAATATCCTACTAGGGTAAATTTTACCTTTCTGTTATGATCTTTTTTACTACTTTAACGTGGAATATTCAACTATTTTGTTATGGTATTTTATACTGCTGTTTTTAGTATTTTACTATGATGGTATTTTTTTATGGTATTTTTACTATGGTATTTTTACTATGGTATTTTTACTATGGTATTTTTACTATGGTATTTTTACTATGGTATTTTTACTATAATATTTTTATTATGGTATTTTTACTACATAGTGTATTGTGATAAGTGCATCTCTAGAATTTCTTTCAGTAAAAGATAAAAGTTAAGAAAAAGGACAACGAAATAAAATTGCCATTAAAAAATGATATTCGAGGTTTTTTCGACTTGGAATTAAAAACTGATTATTGAGGATTGTTGAAAAAAAGTACAATTAAAAATTAATGAGACTGGCAGATACCTGTACTTTCTTGAGCGCAATATTGATTTGGTATTTTTAGATCCAGTCGCGGCGACCCCCCGGCGTCAAATATTAACCCTCACCCGAAATAGACCTCTCTACTATGTCAACCCCTCTTGTCGTCTGATATCTAGATCATTTTATTCGAACTCAATTGTCACGACGGTTCAAATTAATTTACGGCATTTGTAACGTCTGAATAGAATGTTATTTCTATTCTTAGATTTCTGAGAGGGAATTTTGAAATTGCCTTTTCAATCTATATAAAAGGGTTTTTTTTTACCAAACTCCCTATTATTGCATTTGATTCCACAGAAATTCAATAGCTCTTACGATTTTACAAAAAAAATTTAAGCAATAATTATATTTTTTGGGTAAATTCGAAAGCTCTTTCAATGTTTTTTCCACCACCTGAAACGTCATTTATTTTAATATTCCAAAAGGATTAAGAGGACTAAAAAGAGTTTTATAAATGTTCTGAAAGGTCTAAGTGGAAAGAGAAATCTTATTTTAACGAAAATAATAAATAAAAATAAACTAAATTGTTGAAAAATGATAAAATGACGTGAAAGGATGATAAAGGACGATAAAGTGGAATGGAATGTTAAAAAATAATTATGTTATTTTTAATTCTTTTGTAAAATGATATAAGAAATGATTTTAAAATAACATTTTTTCAAAAATATTATATTATTATATTATAAATATTATATTATAAAAATATTATTGAAAAGGCAATAATATAACTTGGTTATATTAGAAACCAAGTATAGGGAAAGTTTACAGAACTATAAAAAAATGATGAAAAGAAATGATTAAAAAAATGATTAATGAAAATGTAAACAGGCATTCAATTTATTTATGAATACGACAAAAATTATTCGCTTTTAAATGAAAATAATTTATTCTGGTATTTTTGAAACTGAATTTGCATAGAACATGGAAAATTGAATTGAATTTGCAGCGCGTGCCCTCTTTGTTAAACAATGACTTGAAACTCGATGAGTAATGAAAAGCTTTTGCGTCACGCAAGCAAATGGTAAATATCAAAGCACAAGCTGGAACTTTTCTCAAAATACTCCATGTTTTTGGCTGGTTAAAAGTGCACAATTGTGAAGGAGGTAATAAACGACTTTCTCCTTTTGCACTATTATTTTCTAGAGTTTCATGTTAGTAGTCAAAACAAATTGAGAGTCTTTTTGAACTTCTTTAAAGAAACTTTCATACTTTGTTCAACTCGAGAAAATTATCATTTGGGTGAATATTTCTCCTATTCGCCAAAGACCGAAAATTCAATTTATTGCAACAACATGTACAACTTGTATAATGTGTTGTTTCGAAACTTTTTGGAATTTTTTTGAAAACGTTTTTATAGTTTTTTTGGTAGAAATTGTTTGCCATGAAAGTTTATAACCAAAGGTCAGGAGAAAAGATATTTTGAATATTTTTATCAAATTCTTTATGAGCAAATACTACGAAAGACGCTCGGTGTGGAAAGTGGCAACTTTACGCACTGTTAGTCCTAGCGGTGTGAAAAGTAATTTATTTACACACTGTTTTAAAAAATGCAACTTTCCAGTGTGGGTAAAAATTACTGCAAATTTCTACAAAGATATAATTGTGGGCTTGAGAATACTAAAACGCACTTTTTAGGTCAGTTGTTCGTAAAATGAAGAATTGTGTTCAAAATCTATCAATCTTGAAAATACATAATTAATCTTTCGAGACGAACTTTGGCAGATTCTGCTATAAATTGTCCTTACCTTTTATCTAGACGTAAATAACGACAGGTGACATATTTTAACTCTCCACGTCCTAGTTACAATCTTAGGTCGTCATTTAGAGGTACTTGAATCAAATATTATTTTAATTATCTGTCAATAAAATTCTCATGCCAGAAAATAAATGTTTACAAAAATGAATTAAGAAAGGGTCTTTTTGACAATAATGTACATTAACAATTTTTTCACCGAGTAGTAGTAGCATTGAACAACAATATGGAAATCTCTTCGAACATATTTAGACATTCCTAAATAAAGTACAGACTAAATGCTAAATGCCAGAGTGTCACAGCTTTTCAAACAATTGAAATGTTTTGACAGGCAAGTTCTTCTAATAGATTGTGTAGTTTGGCCGCAAATAAGACAGATTCTTCTCAGGAAGAAGTGATTCGGAAATTTACCAAGGTAAGTTATTTAATTTTCTTTTTCATTTTTTGAAAAGGTTTAGTTTAAATACTCCTTTCCAGAAAATAGTTGTTTGTATTCCCGATTGATAAAAGGAGCATTCCGATTTTGTCAAACATCTGATTTTTCAGTGCGTTAACAAATCCACTTTCATTTTGTAAAGAATTATTTACGATTGGTAAATAATTATTTATAATTTGTAGAGAATTATTTTGTAAATAATTATTTTGTAGAGAATTATTTTGCAGAGAATTATTTACAATTTGTAGTGAATTATTCACAATTTATAAAAAATAAAAAATTCTTAGAATCAAAAACATATTTTGTTATGAAAAAAGTATTTATACTTTTTATAGGTTCAACAGCCTTTATACTTTTTTCTTGGAACTTTCTTTGATATTAGAGAAAGTTTTTTGACTCGCAAAAAGGAGCATGTGTTGCATAGAAATTTTATCCTGTTCCAGGCTATTGTCGAATTGACGTCATAAGACGGTTATTTCTCCTTATGACGTCAAATGGTTAGCTTTTCAAATCAGAAAAGCCAATTTTTCCAAAATGTGTTTTCCCATATACGAATGGTATCGTAATTTGTGACATAACGTAATAAAAATTTGCAGAAATATTATGTATTCTCGTTAAAACATTTTATTTGTTTATAAAAAAAGGAGCAATGAATAAATGTAATTTTTACAGAGTGGAAAATACAAACCTTTTTATATCGGACTCAAGGATTACTGAATCGCAAAAATAGTTTTTTATTTAAAATATAATTATCTTACAATTTAGATAGTTATCTGTCATTTAAAAAAGTTTCTTTTATTTAAAACATAGCAAATTATACGCGCGTTAAAGCGCGCTAGAATTATGTAGACAATCTTTAAATTACTTGAATTGAAATTAAATAAAACATTTACTTTCATTTGTAATTTTATTTGATTTTTATTTGTAAATGAAATTTCTATTCTTTAAAAAAATTACCTTTAAAACTAGAATTGAAACACTAAAATAATCAGGTTTTTTACACATATTTAGCTCATATGTTCAATTCTATTTCTTTGTAATTACATAATTATTTCTATGCAAGTGTAAAATACTTTTTTTAAAAATGTTGTTACTTATTTTTTAACAATAGAATCTTACTATTTTATACAAAATAACATACAACAATATACAACATAACAAATGTGTAAAATGTATAAATGTGTTTAAAATATGTAAAACATGTTCGTGAAAAGTCTCGAGAAAAATGGTTTTTGAAAGTATATTTTCGAAATTTGCCGATCTACACAATCGCCTGATCTGGATGCTATTAAATACCAAAAATAATCTTTCTGATCAAATCGATGATACAAAAAGATATTTCTAGCCGAGCGTAAAATATTTATAAATTTATTACAAGTTCCATTGCATGAAAATGACCTTGAATATTGTTTCCGGCATAAGCGCAGATCAGTTATTTTCTCACGAGGAAGTTAACGAGACATTAGGAAATGACATTTCTCACCTGTTTAAACAGTGATTCAATTGTTAATGGTGTTGGTAGTGACAATATGAATGAATAATTATTCTTGGCAAGATCCCTCTTTAAATACTTTGTCGCAAGATATTCTTTCAGGAAGGTCAGTTTCTAAATAAACGTTATTTACTTTCAGTAAGAATTGTAAAATGATTTTATTGAAAAGAGTACCAAAGAATATTTCAATTTTCTTCCATTAAAGCACCTTTTCCTTGACATTATTTCTCGAGCTAAATCTTGTATTTAAGAAGTTATATCTTTTATAAGCTTTTCCGAAGGCGCTCTTAATCTTCAATCCTGCTTTCTGCACTCACATCTATAAATTATGTCTTTAGAAAATCCTTTAATTTAAAAAATATGTTACTCTTTTGAGCCCACGCTTATATAAGAATTGAAAACCTTCTAACAAGTTTATAACACAAAATTGAAAAATATAATTTTGCAAAAACTGACGAAAATTTAAAAATAACATGAACTTTGTACACAAGCTTATAAAAATACAAGTTTCGTTCAAGGTTTTCTAAAAAAAGAAAGTCATCGTCTGGAAAAAAATATTCGATTGTCTGTAATAAATTATGTATATTTTAGTGCGTTAGCGCCTCTTTCTGTTCCTTCAAAATGTTCCCTGAAGTGAAAAATCCTTTTTCAAAAAAGCGATCTTTTAATAAAAAAAGAAAAGACTTAAAATATATTTTCTACCCAATCAGAAAGGAAATACTCGCAAATTTTTATTTCGACTTTTCTAGACGTTGTTTGAAACGCCCAATTTAAAAAATTATGTTTTCAGAAACTCGTGCGTGCGCGCACGTATCCATTTTTTTAATAAAATTACAGGTTCAATATGGAGGGACAAAAACTATGCAAGTTTTAATTTAGCTGATTTATTAACCGGCTAAATTAATGCACTTTTAATTCAACATTTTTTAAAAAATAGTTTTTTCTAAACATTTGTGGAAACTAAAAAATTTTGCGTAAGTCAAGAATAAATATCAAATAGTCATTTGTTGAGTTTTAAATCATTAAATATATTTTAAAAAGTTTATTTTATTCATACGTTTATTTCTTTTTATAAAAATAAGAATTTTTTTTATCATATAAAAATAAGAAATTTGATAAATTTAATGACAAGGGTACGATTGTGTCATGATTTTATTTGGACTTTTGTACAACTTCCTGAGATTTAAAGATTTACAAATTTCAGCGCACATTCGTCTTTTGGAGGAAAAGCCAAATTGATTTGAGAAACTAAAAAGTTTCCCCGAAATCCTGCTTTTGACTTTCAGACTTGTGCGTATCATTAAAGTGAGATCCGAAGAATTATAGCACTCACGTCGGCAATCAACAGAGACACGTTGTCTGCTACGTTTTCCAAGAAATACAAAATTTACCACACTTCTACAAAGCCTGATTCCATTTTTCAAATTTATTCATTCTGTTATCTCGATTTATATCTGCTCTACATAAACTCAGAAAGCTGTTTTCAATTTCACGTGAATTATTTACCAGCACAGATTTTTTGGCCCGAAAGTCGTGGCGGGGCGTTAAAAAACAAAAAACAAACCTTTCTCTACGAAAAAGATGAAAAAAAATGAATTTCTATGTTAAAAAAAATTCAATGTACTTTTAATTGCAAAAAAATACTTTTTATTAATAAATCGATTTTTTTATTAGTAGATGTTAAATAATTGACAAATTGTATTTCTATTTTATTTTTATTTTCAACTGTTTTCAAACAATTTCATTTGTTGCAATATTCGTTTGATCGAATTTAATGTAAGGGATAAAATATTTAGGATTGCTTTGAAGGTAATTGACATATTTTCAGTATAAAATTATCTACAATAGGTAATTTTTTATCCGGTAATTACCTACTTTAGATAATTTTTTACCTAATGCAGGTAATTTTTCTGTTGATCATTGCACCCTGATGATAATTTTTTTGATAGATAATTACCTACAGTAGATAAATTATTTCGAAAATTATGTCAAATGAAAATTACGTAAAATTGTGTTTAATGTTGTTTCGGGTTGTTGAATATTACCCTAAATTATCATAAAAGCTAGAAAGAAATTCTGCTAAATAAAAATTGCAAGAACTAAATGATTAGAAAAATAAATGATTGATTAAATAAATGATTGGCTAAATAAAATATATTTTAAACGAAGAAAAGAAAAATTGTAACACCTAAGGTTAATTTTGAAATAATTTTAATAGATACTTTATAGAGAAGATGTGAAAAATCGAATAGAATTCTTAAAAGATTTTTGAAAGTAGGTTAAACGAAATGGTGTCTAAAAAATTAGGACAAATATTTTGTAATTTTTTTCCTCATAGAGTTTTGTTACGTCATTGTTTGTCAAAATCTAACTAATCCATTTTCGAAACGCTACAATAATGATAAAAACAACTGCAGCAATAAAAAAACTTGAACTGCCTGTTTATATTGTTTTGCAAATTGTTTATTTACTAAAATGTCCGTAACGAAATTTATGAGCGAATTACTGCGAATTTTATTGAGTAAATCGAAGAAAGGTAATGACTCTAAAAATCTTTAAGAAGAAATAGTGGTTTTAAAGTACTTGAATAGTTATGAGTACTAAAAATAATTATATTAACTGATATGATCGAATTTACAATATTGAAATACCATCTCACTATTGATGAGAATGTAAAAAAATAAATAAAGATAGAAATTACCAATTAAAAATTGATTTAAAATTAATATTTAGGAAAAATTTATTTTAAAATTAACTATCTTAAAAAATGCATTATTACTATATTAAATAATCTAAGCTATATTTAAATTGCGATTCATGCTCAACGTAATTTCATATTCTGAATAATAGATTTAATTTATAGGAACTTGAATCAAGATTAATTACTCTGGAAATGAAGAATTAGATTAAAATGTACAAGAATAGAATTTATTTTCCGTTTCCAAGATTTATTGTATGTCGCTTGATCTTTTCAAAAGAATTAGGGGAATGACTGTTATTCTGATTACGGAAAAAAGCTTATGGCTTTTTTTATACGTTTTTTATAAGGAAATATTCCAGGAAAACCAATAACAATGCTGGTTGAAATTTTTTAACAATGTTTAGGAAAAAAATGACAATAATGATTAAAAATAGAAAAATGTTTGAAAGAAATTGGTAAAAAAAATGACGAAAATTGTAATTCAAAAATAACTAAATTGTCGAGAAATAATAAATTTAAATTTAAATCCTTGATAAGATGATACGCCATCTGTTGGGACTTTTTGTAGCTGCAACAAGAAGGCCTTTTTGGTGTTTCAACCTAGCGGACAGAAAAGTAACTTCTGACAATAGGGACAATGAGGAGTTCGGAAAGTATAGGCCACATCTCCAGACGAAATTAATTAATAATTAAATAACTGAAAAATAGTAAGGTAATTGGCAATGTAAAAAGTAATAAAAAATTAAAAATTAAATTAAAAATTGAATAACAAATAAAATGGCAAATAAAATGAAAAAATTGAAATAAAGAAATGAAAAATATTACGAAAGGTACAATTAACAAAATAAAGCAACATATAGTGAAGAATAAAATAATGAAAATGATAATGAACCAAAATAAAAATAACGAGTTCTCATTAAAACAATTTTTCTATTACTACAAGATGATAAAAAATAAGAGTTGCTCTCGACCTTTAAGAAAATGGGAAAAAATTGGAAATAAAGGAAAAGGTACAAAACAAAAATAGAAATAATTCAATACGGGCGTTTTTTCAAGATTGTGAAGAAAAAAGCAATCAGTAATTGACTTCAGAATCAGGGTTTCTATTTAAGCTCTGGGGTAAATTTGAAAAATTTTCCACTGCGACCCTTATTTTTCCTCCGGTTTTATTGTCCTCCCAAGCATGTAGCATTCACGTGTTTTGATCGTGATTTGCTTCAGCCAAGACTTCTCAAAACTTTCCTATATACCTACTCTGTATAGGGGGATATCTGTTTTGGCACAGCAGTTGGGTTTAGTTTATATCGAGTTTTATTTGAACCATTCTCTTTAAAATAGACATTTTTATTTTACAGGATTTGTAAAAAATTGTTTTCCTTTGTAATTTTTTTCAAGATTTTCTAAATCGGATGCAAATAAAAAATCCTCAATTTGTAGAGGGAAAAAATTAAATTATCCATTTGGTTTTTTTTTAAATTTTCTTCCTCTTCTAAATATATGTGAAAATTGCATAAAATGAGTCTCTGAATGGAAAATGTATATTTTCTTAGGTACACAATTTTGCGAATGGCTTTCAAAGGGATATAAATTAAGCTCGGAATTATTAGAACTTCAAATGACTTCCGGAAACAGTGCTTGGAACTCATAATGATTATTCCTCTCTTTGATTGCGACCACTTCAATCATAACTATTACGTTTGTATTTGCAAGGGTGGTTATGCACAAGAAAAATAAATACTCTTGGTGCAAATTTCAAATCGTAATATCTTGCATAACTGCGTTTTATTTTAATTGCCATATTGTTCATTTCGAGTGTTGAGAACTTTAATAATCACATCAAATTTTGTTTATATTTAGCTTGAAAAGTTTATTGCTTCTAGACTTTTCCTTTTCTATCTTGAGCAATGAAAAATTGATTATAAAAAGAATCAAATTTAGAATGAAAGGAAGAGAGAAATTTATGGAATGAAAATGAAAGTGAGTGGGAAAGTGAATGAAAAGTGAAAGTCTTTCTCTCAGCTGAAACAATTTGAAGTAAAGAAATAGACCATTTATTATTAAAATAAAAATACAAAACTCGTTTTTTGGAATTCGCAAAGTTTCTTCTTTAATTTAAGCCTAAAAAACTCGAATACTATTAATTAGTTTTTGAGTTGTAATGAAAATAGTGAAGTTACTACTTTGAAGCGTGCTCGGCTAAACCAATGTCACGTTTTTGCTCATAAGTTCAGAACTAATTAACATTTTTCAAGTTTCTTGGACTCAAATTAAAGAGGAAGCTCCACGAATTATAACTGCTGAGTTTTATAATTTTCTTGAGATTTTGTGTGCTGGTAAAAAACAAAAAACCAAACGTTAAAAAAAATCTTAAAAACTGTTTTCATAATGTCCAAATATTTAGATGTTTTTTAATGTTTTTTTTTTGTTATTTTCTACTTCTGTGATTTTTTTTTTCTATTATGAAATCTCGTTCCTGCTTTTGCAGAATTGTGAACTTTCCACTTATGTTTTTGAGAAACGTCGAGTGAAAGAGATCTCGAGAAAGTTCTATAAGAGGAAGTTGCTGGAAGGAAAAATCTTCTTTCAACATTTTACGGAAGATGCTTACCTTTGAAAGTGGTTAACGATTCTTCGGCACGGAGAAGCACTGTAATAAAATTGTTTACTAGTGCTGGGGTTTAAAATCATGACAAAGTGGAAAAAAGAAAAAAACTCAAAAAAGGTTGTTTATTATATTACTTGAATATAATAATGAATAACTTTTTTTGAAAAGAATAATTATTTTTTATTGTTATTTACTATTATTATTATTATTATTATTATTATTATTTTTATTCTTTTTTATTTTTTATTATTATTATTATTATTATTATTATTATTATTTTTATTCTTTTTTATTTTTTTTTATTATTTTTTTTATTATTTGTATTATTATTATCATATTTTTGATTACTGTTTATTATTCTTATAGTTTTTTTAATTTAGCTAAATACGAAGCAAATTTGCCTCAAAATTGCTACGCAAGTTTCAGAAGCTTTAATTTTCAAAAACTTTTAATTTCTGAAAGGTCAATAACTCTACAACAGCTGGTCATAAAAATTTCGCAAATAGGTCAATCGATGCGTTTCGAAAACCACTAAGAAACGAAAATACAATAATTCGCATCACCTAAATAACTTTCAAATCTAAAAACATAGCAAAAAATGTCAAATTGAAAAAGTAAAATGAAATCGTTTGACTGCGAAGAAGGAAAAAAAGGAAAATGTACGACCAAGTAGAGAGAAAAAGTTAAAAATGAATTAATTAAGAAGACTTTTTTAGAATTTTCGAAATGATAAATGATTTCCTTGTGATCTCAAGAGACTGTTTTATTTTTCAACACTGAAATTTCGAGAAAGTCTGATTTCAGGAAATTGTCGAGAGTTATGTAACCAGTTATGAAAAATAAAGAGGGAAGAGATGTTTGAAATTTGTTTTGCTCTATTTTTCTTGATGTCCGTTGAATCCCAGGTGGTTGAACTCATTCTAATAACCGGTGTGAACGTCCTTTAGAAAGAAGTTCTGTCACCCCGTCTGCACACCTTGTCGACTAAAAAGCTGTCCAGGGTTTCTTTTGCTGACGTCAAAGAAATAAAGCAACGTCGTAAAATGGGATCAGCGAGGATCTGATTTTATGCCAGAGAAATACATGACTGCATCTCGCCAAGTGGTTGCTGGTTTAAATACTGATAGAAGTAGAAGTAGAACATTGTCCGTATGATGACGTATAAATAGGAGAGACGCGAGACAAAAATAGAGTCAGGGCGTTGGACCGGAGGATCGATCATCATAGCCACCCACGTCAACTTGAAGGAAAGGTCTAATGAAAGGTCTTTTCGACAACGAATTTCATTTCTCTAATTTCACATCATCGCGCTTGATCCTTTTTAGCAGTTGACAATATTTTTTATCGTCTCGTAAAAAAGTCCCCTTTTGCAAACAATAAAGTTCAAGAAGTCATTTCATATCTAGAGTTGAAATAAGACGGTAAAAACAGTGGAAAAAGTGCTTACTTTAGATAAAAGGGTTTTCGCTTATTTTTTTGATAGTATTATGCATTATTATAGGGGAGAAAAAGTTGATGGAGTTAAGAGGTTTAAAGATATCGAGTAAGAAACATTTTCAATTTTTGGAAAATTTCGATTCTCAATTTCAAGCCTTTCCCGAAGCTAAGAGAATTTAAAGAAACGTTTGAAACTCACTGGTAGGAATTAGCGGAGTTTCTTCTTTAATTTGATTCCAAGAAACTGGAAAAATGTTCATTAGTTCGGAAGTTATGAGCGAAAACGTGAAATCAGCCGAGCGCACTTCAAAGTAGTAGATTCACTATTTTGATCATAACTCAGAAACTAATCCATATTTTTCAAGTCTTTTAGACTCAAATTAAAGTAGAAATTTCATAAAATCCAACCAGGAAGTTTCAGACTTTTCATAAAATTATTATGGGATGTATCATGGGTAGAAAACTATCACTGGGATGTCTAGTTTCAGTCTAGACTTTCAAGACACCAAAATTTAAAAATTTTTTTAAAAAAATGCAAAATTTTAAATTTTAAATTTAAAAATGCAAGAAAGTTATGAAACCAAAAAGTTGTAGAGTTCTCGGTTTAATTTGAGACTAAAAAACTTGGAAGATATTGCATAGTTTTTGAGTTAGGAGCAAGAATGTACGGAGTCAATTTTTATCATTTACTTCAAATTTGAAGTTTTTGCCCGAGCTGGAATAATTTAAAGAAAATTATGAAACTTGTCAGTTATAATCTGTAGAGTTTCCACTTTAATTTGAGACCAATGAGCTTAAAAAATATTGATTAGTTTTTGAGTTATGGTCAAAATAGTGCATCTACTATTTTAAAGTGCATTCGGCTGACGGCAGAAACTCATTTCATGTTTTTCCTCATAACTTCCGAACTAATAAACATTTTTCCAGTTTCTTGGAATCAAATTAAAGAAGAAACTCCGCTAATTCCTACCTGTGAGTTTCAAACTTTTATTTAAATTCTCTCAGCTTCGGGAGAGGTTTGAAATTGAGATTCGAAATTTACAAAAAATTGAAAATTCTTTCCTTCTTCTGTTCTTCCCTTCTTATTCTAATTTTTTGGTCCTGATTTCGTTTCCATAATGAATGTTTGTTTGCTAGCATATTATTAGTAGTGAATTAAATTATGGCTAAAATGTTAAAGGATGTCTTATTATTTATTACTTAATTTTTCGTAAAACCTTCTTTTGTCTCCATTTTTTTGTTGCTTTTGGCTCTTGAAGATTTAAGCGATTGGTCCAAAAGTTGATCTAAATAAAATTGTTAGTCTTGTAAGAAATTTTAGAATCTGGTTTGAAGCTTCTTTGTTCCATTGATTCTATTTCGAATGTTATCATATGATAACATCGGAAATAGAAGGTCTAACTAGTCACTGAAATAATGTTCACGAAGAATCTATTTATCGTCCGTACAATGTCACTTATTTTTAATGAATCTTAGAGTGGAAGTTCGTTGAAGGTATATTTCAAAGTACAAGCAAGAACATATGTTTAAGACAGATATAGCTCTGCATTCACTGGCCAACTTAGCAGTCATTATATATCTTGATTAAATTAACGCACCTGCGAGTTGAATTCTAAGAATAAATTTCTAGTGCTCCAAAATAGCGCTGCTATTCTCAAAATATCTAAAACGTAACGTATCAACTACTACTACTCCACTTTACTTCATTGTCAGATGTTACATATCTTCAAATGACATTTCGTACACAGAGATTAAATATAGATGTGATTTACACTTTTCTAATATTTTAATCAACAATAATGTTATTAAATAATGTTAGTAATGTTATTAAAATTAATGTATCATTTGTCAATCACGCGAAAGATATTTTTAATAAAAATAAACGCTTTCACAAACAATAAATAATAGCTCTTAATAAATATAACTAGGTATGGGAATATTAGAAAACTAGTGGAAAATTACGTTAATTTTGTGAACATTTTCCTTTCTTCGTAGAGAAATATATATTTTAAAGAAATAAAAAATGTCAATTTTCATTTTAAAATTGACATTTTTATCACTTTGTCAACCATTGATTAAAAAAAAATGTTTCCGGACTTCATATAGCCAAGAACTTGAAGTATGAAGTTTTTAATCAACCCAATTGGGTTCCTAACTTAATCTATGAAAGTTTCAAATGTCACCAATAGATGGAGCGTATCAGTTTCTCTCACAAATAACATCAGGCTCGTAGTATTTATATGGATTCCAGAATCTGATTTTTTTTAATCAAAACAAAAGCTTTTTTACTTCCAAACTAGAAAATTCAAACTAGAATTTCAAAATTAATTTTGACATCATTATCGCAAATTCAGTGATATTATTTTAACGATTTTTCCTTTAATTTCAGGTTTTATTTTTTTATAAGTATTACTTTTTTATAAGTATTACTTTCAATTATACAGAAAACGTTAAATCAATAAAATTCTCGTTCTAAAAATTAGTCTCCTTCTGGCGTACATTCTAATATTCTCTCCATTTTCCTTTCTATTCTTACTTTTTCTATTTTTTAATTACTTGTTCTCATTTTGTTCTCTATTTTTATCTTAATTTACCCGAGAAGATTCTTATATTTTCTTAACCTTCTTATATTTTATCAATTTTATGCAGGAGTTAGTTCCACTTAAGCACGGAATCCGTATCCTTGGAGGAAAAAAACTATTCAAAATGACACATCTTTTAAATTTAGTCTGCATTTGCAGCAAATAAATGTCTTAATAAAAATATTTCTCTTTCTGTGAAAGGATAGGATAATATTCTTTATTATCATTAATGCTTTAAATAAATGTATTTAATATTATTATGTCATATTAATATTATGAATTAATATTATTAGGTATTGTTTTTATTTATTAATATTGTAATATATTATTTTTATGCATTATTTTGTATTTAAACATCATTAATGGACAAATAAACCTAATAGTAATGAAAATGAATTAATAAATAATTTAAACAGTTTAGTTTAAATTATTTAGGTATGATTAGTTAGTTAATACCAAAATTTTATTACAAAAAGCATTTCAAAGTTAAATTGTATTATAATTTGAAGTTGGGGCTTTCAAACTATTGCTTGCTGTTAATTAATCTGCAAACTCGAAAGCATATTTAAAGCAAGAAATAGGGGATAAGTACATGGGGTGGTTTAAAGCTTTTTGTAGTGTTCAAGGTTACAGTATAAAGGTTGCATAAAATGAGGCTGGGTCAGCTTGAGGGTTCACTGATTAAATAATTAAAAGACTTCTTAACGCCTGGTCGTCTAATAATAATTTGAATTCTGCATTTAAATTTTAATGGCTTTCAAACTCTTTTGGTGGAGAATTTTACTTTCATCAATTCTCCAATGATACTTCACTTTTTATACTCTTTTTTATTTCGCTGCTATAATTAACCTTGCGAACATAAGAAAATTTAATTACTCTGTTACTTACTCAAAAGTTTCAAAAAACACAAACCTCAGGCAATTTGTGATATGAATAGAAAAAGGAAGTATAAAATAAAGAGAAATGTTTGAATAAGCTTCCTTAAAACTCAATCTCGATTGTTGATCTTTTTTATTTGACTTCCTTCTTTTGGGATTTTTATTTCTCTTTAAAAACAATAAGATTTTAACCTTGGATTTTTGTAACACTTAATAAAGTAGAAGTTTATTATTTTCAAGAAAAGTGAAATTTTTTTTTATAAGTATTAAAAATTTGTAATATTATCAAAACTTTGGTTTAAGGAAATTTTTATTTTATTTTTTATTTAGAAAAAGAAAAGTAAAAATTTTTAAAAATTATAGAAGAGAAAAATAAAAAGAAGAAAATGGTGAAAACTGGAAATAGAAATTTGATAGAAGCTTGTTTTGTAAAATTTTGCAAAGTTGCTTGATATAAAGGGGTTGGTCCGGATATCTAGGAACTGTTTCCATGGAGACACCTACAACCACCCCCGGATGTTGATAGCTTTGAACATGAAACTCTAGCAAGCTCAAAAGTCCCTTTAGGGCATAAATTCTAGTTCAATTATTTAATTAAAATTAATGCTGAATATTTCACGTATCGATTAAAAGTTGCTTGAGGACAATTAAGTATTAAATTGTAAAAATGTTGTTAGTTTTGAACAAACAATTTTTTTATAATCACTTTTTATATTTACTTTTTATAATCACTTTCTGTAATTACTTATTGATAATATTGAATTCTTCATGGAAAACAACAACAATAAATTGTTGATAATTTTATTGTTCATTTTTCGTAATTTCTTTTTTTTTATTTGTATATTAAAATGTTATTAAAAGTTTTGTTTGTAAATTCATTAATTTCTACTACCATTGTAGATTAATTTCAAATTAATCAATAGAATTTAATTTTAAATAACAATTTATTATTATAATAACAAAAGAAAAAGGAACGTAAAAGGGATATTTTTAAAACAAAGAACAAATTTTTCTTTATAATGTCAACGTTTATTTCAGTATATACAAAATACTATGCAATTATAACAATAATTTGCGTGGGTTCATGCATTAACAGAAATCGTAATTGACAAACGTCAATGTGTTCTAATTTGGATTCGCTGTTGTGTCGTTAAATGAAATTCGTTTTCTAAATATACGCCTGTAAATGTATAAAATGTAGAAAGATATGTACGACACTTTCGAAGGTTTCAATACAAATGTTGTGGTAATTAATTATTGTATACACTCTCACAATTGAAAGTCATAAAATAAAAATTTTAAATTATTTAATAACTAAAAAGTGGAAATACATTGTAAAAATGCATAAAATCTATGTCAAACAACTGTAGAAATAATACAAGAATGTAAAATTTTCACAAAAAGATTTTTGAAATTTTTCATTTTATGAAGGTCTCGATACCTTTTTATTCATACAATTATTTTTCTTAAACATATAAAGTTTCTATAAACTACTCCGACAAACATCGCATTCTTATCTTAAATTAAAAATACAGTATTCTAGTTTTTCAAAATGCCGCAATCAAATGAAAGACGTTTTTCTAATAAAATGATTTCACAAAATTCTAATACCTAATCTATCGTTTAATTTACAAAAGTATACTCTCTTCAGTCCAAAAATTTCAATTTAAACTTCCGATAATAAATTGAAGTCAATTAATTGAGTGCTTAATGATAAATTAAAAAAATAATAAACATAAAATAATAGTAAACATAGAATAAAACAAACAAAAAATAAAAAAAACAAAAAATAAAAGAAACAAAAAATAAAACAAACAAAAAACAGTAATTAAAAAGCAAGATTAAAAATTAAAAATTTTAAAGGTTTCTTATTAAAAAATAATAAGTAAATAAAAATAATAGCAAAAAACAATCATCAAAGTAAATAAAATAAAAATAAATGACAATAATAAAAATAGGGAAAATAACGATAAAATAATGGAAATGATAATAAAAATAAATACAATAAAAAAAGGTAACAATAAAAATCGAAAAATAATATTACAATATTAGAAATCTAGACTGGATTTTCTATCAAGTAGATTGATTTATAATTAATACTAATAGGACTGAGGGATTATTATTCGTTACCATAATCATCAGTATAATGAAACACCGATGATTGAAACTCAACGTCGTTTTTCATTTTTTTTAAGTCTTGACATTTTCTGTATAAAGCTGTCTTTCCTAAATTTGTTCAGTACTTTGTTTGGACCCAAGGAATTAAACGAATATACATTTCAAAAATACGCACTGACATTCTTTACGCAGTATTTTACAATGATAGTCAGTACTTTACAATTGTTTTTCCTTTATAGAAAAAAATGTTTTTAATTAAATTTTCCATACGCAAGCTTATTCTACTTTGTCGCATAAATAATAGTTTATATGATTAATAATACATGGTTAACCTTTTTCATTATAACTGAAATTTTGTTATTTGATAAAGTTCACGATTCGATTGACATTTTTTATATACATCAGGTTAAGTCATTTATATCAAGTCATTAATATTAATAAATCAAGTCATTAATGTCTTTTTAACGATTATTTTTGTACGACGTTTAGTTTCAATAGATTACGAGAAAGAAACCATTATCGAAAATTTGAAATGTTAATTTGCTTGATTTTTTTTCCAAAGATTCAATATTTCAATAGTTTTTTTCTTCTGAGGTTTTTACGTAACCATAAATTTTCTACTTTGAAAATACATACGTGTTGTGTATTTTATTTTACATGTGTAACAGATTTTTTTTACTCATCCTTTATCCTATTTGATACATTTATCACCCTATGGAGCAAAATACTTTTCATTTGCATGCTTTTTTGCCTAGTTTTCATTTCGGCGCATTTTCGTTGAAGACATGTACATATCTTAGACATAATTCAAGTTTACAAATTCTCAGATTGTCCAGCGTTTTTTTTTTTTGAATAGGTCTCGCGCTTAATAAGACACGACTTATTATTATGAGTAATGACAGTGTATTGTAAATTAGTTTTGGAAGCATTATTGTCTTTACATAGCCCACAATTATTAACTGATGATGTGCTTTTAAAAAATAGACATCCTTAAAAAAATGAAAATAAACAATGTTTACATATGAGAAAGCAAAATCAATTTAAAAAATGGCCATAAAATGGCGACATGGTCATAAAATTCTTGTTGCGACCCTGATCGGTGTTTCAATTTTGAATTGAGGGACCGCATGCAATAACTACCTCTGCGTGAGTAGAACTATCTCCTCCTTGAGTCAGATTACGGTTGTGCAAGAAAGTTGCGTGTAAGCTCAGAGGCAGTTATTGCACGCGGACCCTCAATTGGGGACTCCCTGCCTGGCCCCAGTCAGGGCCTTAGTAATATTTCTGCACAATTATTCTTTGTTGTAAACGTACTTTGTTTACGTACGGAAAAAAATAATCAAGATTGGTACAATTTGGTCAAAGATTAATCTTGAAATAATTTTTTCAGTAATTAAGTTTTTCGTATAATAATGTGTATTATAATCTAATATTATTTGTGTGTAATTGAAACTTTACAAAATTCAATTCATTTGCAATTTATTTTTATTCGTTCAATTTGAAATGCTTCATAGAAAACTGGAACAATTTCTGTTATAGTTTTAGAAAAAGTAATCGTAATTTCTATGAAATAACTTTTGTGGTGGACATTTTGGTTCGTTTTTTCCCTCTCTATTATAACAAGCATTTAAGAAAAACGGAAAAGAAAGATGGCTACTAAAGGTTGAGATGAAATGGCGTATCTCAGCTTTGTTGTTTCAAGACAATTAATTATAATCAATTGTTGATAATTATTATTTTTTGAATATTAAATTTTGTGAATATTAAATTTTGTGAATATTAAATTTTGTGAATATTAAATTTTGTAAATATTAAATTTTGTTAATATAATTATTAGTCGATAATTATAGTTATTACTTTTTGTGGTTATTAATTTTAATAGTCATTAATTTTTATGGTTATTACTTTTCACAGTTATTACTTTTTATAGTTATTACTTCTAAATGTGCGCTGACAAATCAGTGATTTGTAGGTTATGTTACACTGAAATGCCAGCGTTTTGACTCTGATTTAGATCAGCGGTTCACTTGTCGCTGAAAATTAACGAAATTGCGCTGATTCAGATTCATTTTTTAGTATTTGAAGAGTTTTTTTTCAATAAATTTTAAGGCAACATTGCTGCAATATTAGGTCCGACATGTTGGAACATTAAAATGTCCACAATGCAATATTGAAGTACAAGTATTGAGACAATGTTGAGGCAATGTTGTAAAAGATATTCGAATATGATAAACTTGTTTGTTTACTTAGTTCCAAGAAATATTGTAGCAATATTGCTTTCAACATTGGCGCAACATTGCAGAATGATTTTGCCAATATAATAGAGCAATATTGTCAAAATATTAGAATAATATTGCCAAAATATTAGAGTAATATTGCCAAAATATTACAGTAATATTGCCTAAATATTAGAGTAATATTGCCAAAATATTAGAGCAATGTTACCAAAGTGTTAGAGTAATATTGTCAAAACATTAGGATAGTATTGCCACAACTTTGTAGAATAATATTATTGTAATATTAAACTGTAGTTGTAATTTAACCACAATTTCAATACACTAGAACCTCGATTTAGTGGTCACTTTGGGGATAGACCGCTAATTCGAAAATGACGTCACAACGTCATCTCATTGATCCAGTGCTGTACATGCACAGGCGCGGTGCCCTTTATATTAATTGAATTCATTTCGTCTATTGTTAATCATACACATTTTACTTTGTGTTATTATGTTTTTCTCCACATTGAAGGTTATAATTATTAAAAATCAGTGAAAATAAATTCTTTGCTATGGATGTGAATACCTAATAGCAATAACTTGGGCACTGTATTCGCGTGTACGTTTCTGAAAGAAGGCGGGGTTTCCCAAGAAAGGGATTAAGCGACCGCAAATTCAGAACTGCTAAATCGAAAACCTGTAATCGAGAATCGCTAAATCGAGGTTCTAGTGTATTGCAGCAATGTAGCCGCAAAATTAAATGTTCGGTAATTTTATGTTATCAAATAGTTATTGTTTTATAAATAGAATCATCGTCTAATAAATATAATGAACCAATAAATATAATAATCCAATTAATATAATAATCCAATAAATGTAATAATCCAATAAATATAATATTCCAATAAATGTAATAATCCAATAAATGTAATAATCCAATAAATGTAATAATCCAATAAATGTAATAATCCAATAAATATAATAATCCAATAAATGTAATAATCCAATAAAAATAATAATCCAATAAATCTAATAATCCAATAAATATAATCATCCAATAAACATAATCATCGTCTAATAAATATAATTACCGCCGAATAATTACTCTCATTACTCTGTAGAATTTAAACAACCAATACTCAGCACCATCAGTCGGAGAGAAAATCCAGTATACAAGTTTTCTTATAATACATAACGCAATATTAATTAGAGATCACAGTAACACTTGGTTCATTAATATTTTAAGGTTTGGCAACTTGGAGTCAGGCCGATGCCCACGAGACAAAATTTTCGATTCTCAATTGATGTTTTCAGACACGGTTCACTTGAAGACTTGACCATCTTTCACATTTTTTCAGTTCCGTATCCACTGATCAGTCCCGAATCACCCACATGAGACTCGCACTGCATCACCCATTCCCAGATGCGTTTGGTCACCACTTTTTGGTCAACAGTGGTTTCGAGGCCGTAGCTACTCAGCAGTTTTCTAAGTTTGTTTTTATTCTCATCGACATTGTGCCGATCGTCGATTATAGTGTCAAGGTACATGAGGCTCTCTCCCTTCTTCAGAAAGCTGTCGCTAACGTCCACAGAAGTGGAGGTCGCACTGTGGTTCATTTTATTAACAAACCACGCGTCCTTGAGGTACTTGTTGATTTCCGTCACCTGTGGCCTCTTGTCAGGTTTGTGCTCAAAGACTCGCCTGAAAAATCTCAGCAATCTCGGCGAAAATCGCCTAAAGTGTGCAGGCACGTTCAGTCGGGTCTTGAGCCAACGCTGGAAAGCTGAGTAGTCTGGGTCCTGAATCGGAACGGCACTTTGCCAGGGAGGATTTCCGGTAAGGCAGACAAAGAGGACGATTCCAAATTGCCAACAATCGGCGCTCCTCTTGCAGGTGTACCTTTCATTTTTGATGACTTCGTGGATTTCAGGTGGCAGGAATTGCACCCAGGTGCAGGTGATTTTATTGACTAGGCTGCCTTCTCGTTTGGTGCATCCGAAATCGCAGAGTTTGATTTTCGACATGTCTTGGGCGAAGACGAGGATGTTTTCGAGCTTGACGTCCCTGTGGGCGAGTTGCTTCGAGTGCATAAACTCCAGGGCGGATGACAATTGTGAAGCGATCTTCTTGCAGACTTCTTCACTCAATCCGCCGGCTTTCACGTTGCCGGCGAGATCACCAAACGGTGCAAACTCCTGGGCGAAAACGTAGCAGTTTTCTGCTCTGAAGGCCACTGCGTAGGAGCTGAGAATATTTGGATGGGGACTCAGATGGTAAGAGTAGTGAAATTCACGGAAGAAATCTTTTTCGGATGTCAGCTCTTGGTGCACTGCCTTGAGAACCACTTTTGTTTGAGTCTTCTTATGTGTTGCCAGCAATATTTTAGCAAAGCTACCCTCTCCAAGAGTTTTTTCCACGTCGTATTCCTTCGTTAGGTTCACCTCGTTCAAGGCAACCTCTTGCACTTTGTGGATCGCTGACTCTTTCTTCTCGTGGAGCTTCATCTGCAACAGCAAGAAAAATCCACAGGTTACTTTTCTGGGTAAATAAAAATATTGGGGTGTTAAAATAAAACGCGTAAATTAATATTTGTTTGGGAGTTTCAGTTTCGTTTTGATATTGTGTAAAAAAACAAAAACTTTCTTTCGAAAGCATTTGAGGGCTCATTTTACTGCATGGTGTGCGGAAAGTGAAATTTACTGCACAGTTTGCGGAAAAGTGGAATTTATTGCAAAGTTCATGGAAGAGTGAAATTTAATGCAAAGTGTACGGAAAAGTATTTACTTCAAAGTGTACGGAAAAGCGTTTACTTCAAAGTGTGCGGAAAAGTGAAATTTACTGCGAAGTGTGCGACAAAGTGTTTATAGCAAAGTGTGTTGAAAAGTGTTTACTGCAAAGTTTGTGGAGAAGTGAAATTTACTGTAAAGTGTGCAAAAAGTGAACTCTACTGCAAAGTGTGTGGAAAAGTTAACTTTCCTGTACAGTATGGAGGAATTAGACATTTCTGTGATTATTTCAAGTAATTGTCGACTTTTTTCGAAAACAAACAGGAAAAAAGAAGAAACGAAAGATCCTTGACATTTGAAAGGCTTCTTGAGGTGAAGGTATTTTGTTTAAGGGTAGATGTGGTATATCGACTTTTTCAGGTTCATTCTCATCCGACCTACTGTGCTACGCGTTATCAATACTCGTGCACGATGGTCATAATTAAGGTGTAGAAGGTCGATGAAACTACGTCATGGATACGTCATTTGCTTACGCTTAGAGCAATGGGGTTCCGTACGGTGGCTGAGCATCTACAGCAGTATCGATTTAAAAGTATTCGTTCAGCTGTGAACTGGCGCGTGATTCTATTGTCTCAATAATGCAAAATATCTGCCCTTAACAGCTGACTCATCGTCAGGTAATAACGTAAAAAATAATCGATCCCCTGACGTAATAAAACATAATTAAAATCATGTCTCCGTTCAGTCAAGTTGAAATTTCCCTGAGCCAAGTTACACAATCGAGACAACCAATTTTGTCACATGTATTTGATATACGAGATTCTTTTATGACTAGAGCATATAGCTTTTGTTTTTTGTTTCAAAATTCAATTTTTAGTTAATTGTGATATTTCAATTTTGGATTTTAGAGATATTAAATTCAGTTTAATATATTTTTTTTATTTTGCTATTATAGTTCTTCAAATGTAATGTTTTATTTCTTTTAGTTTGGTATTTTATTTTTTTTTTTAATTTAACATCATTTATTTGTATTACTTTATAAATATTTAACATTAAGTATTTGTGATAGTTCATAAATGTGTAATACATCATAAATATTTAATATTATCTATTTGTATTGCTTTACAAATATTTGACATTATTTAGTTTCAAGATAGTTTGAGTAATACTTTTTAATTTGTTCGTATTTAGTTGTGGATGATTTGAAATTCCCGCCTTATTAATTGCGCTTGTCACCGAGTGGTGGCGCGTATCAATTTCTCCCACGATTGATATCAAAAATCAGGACATTATAAGTAGCTTTTATTCGCTCAATCTTCGAACAAAAATTAAACCCTTTCTAGCGTTAAAGAAACTAGTGGAAAATTATGTTCATTTCATGAAAATTTTGCTTCCTCATAGAGAAAAAATTTTAAATTTATAAAAAGTAACATTGACATCTTTTTCATAA
>WNHD01000200.1:0-42698 GCA_011057455.1 Ganaspis sp. Gsp50 | reverse complement strand
CAGAGTATAATTGAGCAGGTCTTTGAGCAGCTTATTCTGAAAACAAGTATATTTATTAAAAGGAAACAGGAAGATAATATTTAGATACAAGTATATTTAACTGATGTCACTCGAAAGTGCAGTTTGACCAGAATGGCTAATTTTGTGCTAGTGTTGTAACTAGGTGTGATAATCCCTTGAGTAAACAGTATAAATCGTCTCTCCGAAGATTTTCGGGTCTGCTGCCAACAAATCCGGAGTCTTGGCGTCTATTAGAACAAGTTTGATTTGCGTTGAAAAGATCTTCATAAGAAACTTGGAACTGGATTTTAGAATAATCAAGCCATAAAACAGGACTTGTAACTGGAGAAAACTGAGATTCCGACTTAGACGTTTAGTGTTTAGATTCAATTTAGTCAGGATTAGAAATTAGTATCGATGATCAGCTCAAGACAGGGCACAAGACTAAATATCCTTCCGGCTCATCTGTCCTCTTATACTCGTGAAAATGAAGGGTGACTTCTTGACCCTCGATTAGGGAAGCACCCCAATTATTTGAAGATGAAGGGTCAATTATGAATAACAGGTAAACGCCCGCGTTAAAAACCACACGTCGGTTTGTACGAATCAATAACATGACAGATGATGCAACACGTGTTAATAGTGTAGCAGATCAATACAATATACTTTTAAGATAATATAATTTAGACAAGTCACAAGGACGTGACACTCTTCTATCTTTTTTCTATCTCTTCTACCTTTTTTCTATCTCTTCTACCTTTCTTCTATCTCTTCTTTCTTTTTTCTATCTCTTCTACCTTTTTTCTATCTCTTCTTTCTTTTTTCTATCTCTTCTATCTTTTTTCTATCTCTTCTTTCTTTTTTCTATCTCTTCTATCTTTTTTCTATCTCTCCTACCTTTTCCATCTTCTTTCTATCTTTGCCCCTAACATTATGAGTTATAACGCTTCAAAAGTGGTGGTCGAACTTAGATTCAGTGTCCGACTACTGGGTGTTTTACCCTACTTATAATTTATAAAAATAAATAAAAATAAAAAGAATTAATTAAAGAATAAAAATCTTACGAAATCAAGTATTTATATTCATATTAAAAGTTCTTTTCAGATCAAAAAGCATTTAAAAAAATAAACTCTCTTAAACTCAATTCTTTTGCAATTCAATTCTAAACGAAGAAGGAAATATTTGATAATGATTGAATTATTTCTAAAAATAAATAACATTTATTATTTATTAAATTTATAAATTGACCTGGCTACAGCCCTACATCCCAGTGGATTTAGCTTCCTCCTAAGCTATTTAATTTTTTTTTATATAAATGGAAAATTTAGAAAATCCAATATTCACAAATAATAATAAATACTATTGACCTATAAATTGACCTGCCTACAACCCTACATCCCAATGGATTTAGCTTCCCCCTAAGCTATTTAATTTTTTTTTTATATAAATGGAGAATTTCGAAAATCCAATATTCACAAATAATAATAAATACTATTATTTATAATAAATACTATTATTTATAATAAATACTAATATTTATAATAAATACTATTATTTATAATAAATAATATTATTTATACACATGAGGTAATGAAAGAATAATTAGTATTTAGTTTCAGTCCTTTTCATTAATCACAGAAATTAGGAACTGTGTGCTTTAAAATCTAAAGCAATTGGCAATGAACTGTACTCGACCGTAGTCAATTTTGAACTGACCCTTTTTACCTCCCAGGTATATTCTCTAGTCATAGACACTAAACTTGATTCTCTGATTTTTGTATCATCGTTGCAATTTCTAATAATCATCTTAATCCTTTCTTTACCACCGACATTCCTCAAATGACGATAGTTTATTTCCTTTTTTTTTTTTTTTTTTTTTTTTTTTTTTTTTTTTTTTTTTTTTTTTTTTTTGACAGCACGATCAGGATTTTAACGACATGGAACAATTTCGCGCCACTTTGGATCACGCAAGGATTTTGTTGGACACTAAAAATACTGAACCGGAGCCTTGTGAAATTAATCAAGATGGTATCTTGAGAAAATATCGACTGAATAATGAAAATTGCTTTAACCAGGTTTGTTTCTGTGGAGGTTAAGATGAGTCCGTTAGAGTTATCTGTCCCACGCGCCTAAGCCGGAGGCTCTGGAATGGCACCTCGAGGGTAAACACACCCGTGAACTTGAAACCGCTACAGGACGCGTCCTCTTTGAAGATGGACACGTTAGCCAACGCCCGGTTGGTCTAGGGTCATTGAAATAGCGTTAGAGCTGGGACTTAGGATGATGGTGAAGTGAAGGAGTTGCGATAGTATTGGTTACTAGTACGAGGTCCGCACGACTCTCATCGGGTTGAACATGTTCGATCGAAAGGTCTAGACCCCCATTGAACGGTTCGAAGACTCTATAACCGAGTTGACCTTCATTAATCAGGGCTCTGCACTTCCTGGTGATAAATTAACTCTGCCTACATTGCATCCAAGACGTCAAGTCACCGTGCATAAAACATTTTAAGTACAACATTATTGTTTCGATTTGTCTTGGCGTATGATAATTGGGCAATACCGTTTCCCATGAATGTTTATCCTCTTTTTGCTCAAACTATGACAAACATCTGTCGACCAACGGTAAAAATTTCCTTACAATTTAAACAACTTTTCCTAATGATTTATGCACCAATTCTGACCGTCCGTCTGTGGAATTCCACTTTGGCGGGAAAAACTTATTTACATTAGTATTTTTCAAAAAATTGTACAGACTACAATTTTAACTTAATTTTGTATATACTAGGAGTATCGGCTACGGACGCAAGTTAGGGGGGGGGAAGGAATGGGAACTTATGGAATAGAACTGTGGGGTCTATATGTTAAAAAACCCGAAAGGGTATACACAGAGGAGTAATAAAATAAAATATACACTAGGAGTAAGAAATAAAGATCCCTTTTTCAGGATTTCTAGGCAAATTCTTTTTGCAAGAGAAATTCTTTTTGCACAACTGGGAATGAAAAGCAGGAAAGAAAAGATGAGATTCCGGTAAAGGTGTCAAGTCGTAAAGTGTGACAGGTGTTGATGAACGTTAATAAAGTTTATGGCGCTAGATATCACAATCTTGGAGTTCATTAGGCTACGCATGTAACATCTTTTCAGTAATTTCTCTCGCAGCGTGTGCATAAATCATAAGCGTAAATGTCTTTTTATAAAAACGCCAAATCCAAACACACATATAAATGCAAATTAAAGTGCAGTTGGAAGTGCAATCATAAGGTACTTATCCAGAAGCAGTTCACACGTGCAACTGTAAAGCTTAGCTGCGTCAAGTTCAGCTCATTAGTAACGAGTCTATGCGCATAGATCACGAGCCTGATGTATTTCATCCCATCAATCGTCTCGATAAACCGACTACACGCTCTTGCAGCGTTTATTATACCATTTTTAACACATGCAGTAATTTGTATTTGCTGATAAAGTGCTCCTATATTAATATTTCCAGGCCAAAGGTTGTGTTGAAAAAAAAAAAGAAATCGGTCGTATAGTTTACTTAACTCCGCCCAGATTCGACAAAACCCGCCTACAAAGGGAAAACAAACGGTACGCCTACTTTTCCAGAACACGCCCATTTTTGCAAACCCCACCTACTTTTGTAAACTCCGCCAAAGTTTGCAAACTTCATCTACATCAGCAAACTCCTACTTTCGCAAAATTCCACCCAACTACTTTCCTAAATTCCACCTACTTTCGTAAACTCCACCTACTTTTGTAAACTCCTCCTACTTTCTTAAACCCCACCTACTTTCTTAAACTCCACCTACTTTTTTTAAACCCCACCTACTTTTTTTAAACCCCACCTACTTTTTTTAAACGCCACCTACTTTCGTAAACTCCGCCTACTTTCGCAGAACCCTACCTACGAAGAAGGGAGGATTAATATTAAGTCCAACCTACTTTATACAAAAGTATACAAAACTCTTTAAAACTAAGGAGGTAATAATAAACGACACCCACATTCCCAAGCATCATATTCTACTGAAACTCCACCTCTTAGAACGAGTAGGCAATATTAAGTTACGCCCACACTTAAGGCTAAGCCTAATTCACCTCTAAACTCCGCCTAGATTCTAAAGCTCCACCTAAAAAGAGGCGGGGAAATATTGAGCACTGTCTATTATGCAAATATCCACCCATAAATAAAAGAGGGGAATAAGTAAAGTGGAAGAAACAACATTAAGCCGCACCTACTCACAGAAACTCCACAAATGAAGAATGTGAAACAACATTAAACCCCGCCTAGTATTGAAGGGGACAATCATAAGCTCCGCCTAGTGTTTAGAACTTCATCCATAAATAGGAGAGGACAATCTTAAACCCCGTAGGTATTTAAAACCCCAACCTTAAATAGGAGGGGACAATCTTAAGCCCCGCCTAGTTTTTAAAACTGAATCTATAAATAGGAGGGGACAATATTAAGCTCCGCCTAGTGTTTTAAACTGCATCCATAAATTGGAGGGGACAATCTTAAGCTCCGCCTAGTGTTTAAAACTGCATGCATAAATAGGAGGGGACAATCTTAAGCTCCGCCTAGTGTTTTAAACTGCATCCACAAATTGGAGGGGACAATCTTAAGCTCCGCCTAGTGTTTAGAACTGCATCCATAAATAGGAGGGGTCAATGTTAAGCCCCGCCTAGTTTTTAAAACTGCATCCATAGCTAGGAAAAGACAATCTTAAGCCCCGCCTAGTGTTTAAAATTGCATCTATAAATAGGAGGGGGCAATCTAAAGCCCCGCCTAGTGTTTAAAACTGCAACCATAAATAGGAGGGGATAATCTTGAGCTCTGCCTTCCTTTCAAAACGAGGAGGAGGATGAAGAGGAGGCGGTATTAATTTACGCCCACATGATTAAGCCACGCCCCTTTATCCCCACTCCTAATTTCTAACTCCGCCTTGCTTTTCAAACTCCTCCCCTCAGAAATAAGAGACAATTTAAAGCTGTGTTTACTTTTTTAAGCCCTTTCTAGGTTTTAAAACATCACCTACAAATGAAAGAGATCATTAATAAATCCCGCCCATTTTCCCAAGCCTCGTTTGTTGCACGGTAGCAAAAAAATAACAAAGAATAAAATATTCCTGAACTATTTAAATCACTGCAATCTTTTACAGACCTTTTGCAGAATCAACAGTTTTAAATTTTATAAAAATATTTTGTACGGAATTTTTTTTAAATTCTGAATAACTTTTGCTCTCTGAAAGTTACAAATTCTTTTTGCCATACTACCTTTTGTTACTTGTTTAATTGTTGGTCAGCTCTACGGTCTTGGATGCAGGAAAAATAATATCGGTGCGTATTTGCACGTACAATAAAGTACCCTTTCATCAATGTAACTTTTAATCCAAAACCCATAACCTGTTGGAATTTTTTCAAATTGTCTTTTTCGTCTTCGAGAGTTCAGGGAAAAAGTCTCTAGGTACGGGATACGATATATAAATTACATGTCTGATCCCTGAGGGCCTTGAGGAAGTAACGGGACTACCCAGACCTCGTAGTCGCCGATCTTAGCCGGCCAGGATCGATCTTGACTGCCTCCTCTCGTGACAGTAAAAAGAGAAGAGGGAAAGGGCGACTGAGCAAGAGGGCGGGAGGAGGCAGAGCGAGAGAGAGGGCAAAAGAGAAGCGATGAGAGAGTGAGAGAGACATCATGGGGAGCGAGAGAATCACGAGAGAGAAAGAGAGAGAAACGATGAGGGAGAGAGAGAGACAAATTGAGAGAGGGAGAGAGAACAAGAGACAAGCACAGAAAGAGAGAGAGAGTATAAGAGAGAAAGAGAGAAAAAGAAAAAGAGAGAAAAAGAGAGAGAAAGAGAGAAAGAGAAAGAGAGAGAAAAAGAAAGAGAGAGACAGAGATAGCAGGACGCTAAAAAAGACAGAGAAGACGAGTCGTTCGGCAACTAAGATTGGTCGCATCTTATTGGTACGTGTATAGGTACATGAAGCGGTCGATGAAAGGGACCTAAGGGACAACCACACGCCGATGTCTCCACCAGAAAAGCCCGAAAACAGGAATCATTCGGAACGATCATTCCCGGAGGTTTTTTGCCAAGACCGGTCATCTCCCAAGAGACTCGCATTCTGCTTCCTCTTCCGCGTGAAATAAACGCAATATAGAAGCTAATTAAATGATGTCCCAAGGAGCTCATACGCGTGCCGCATAGCAATTGATTTTATCTCAGAATTAACGACCATTCAATTACAATCTCTCACCCTTTCTCCAAATTTTTCTTGCCATTAATTTCAACATTGAATTGTCACGCGTAAATCGTACAATTTGAATCGTAATGTATAAATTGTCAAGTTTAAATTGCAAATTCAAGAATGAAATTCCCCAACAAGGAATGCAGACCTGATGATCAAGAGATGAAAACAAGCACAATAGTCCTTTTTAACATGCACCCCATCAAGAATGGAATTCTCAAGACAATTACCTTGCATTATGATGATGCTAGAATAATATAATTACATCTCCATGTTTATGAATGCTCGGGATGAGCCATAACACGAATGACAAGTAGGATAATAACTTTATTCATCTGGAGTGTCGACCTATATGATTACTGCACGTAAAATGTTTCGCTTCTTTTCAGACTCGGTAAGAACCGCAACCCGCCAGCTCGTCTGTCTTCTTTTTCATCGCGATTCATAAACATCGTCGTTTACGACAGTATGCCCTTGCGGACGCTTCTTTAAGGGTGATGCCGCGGAACATACACGTACATATATGTATACGTGTGTATATATATAAATGCCAGCTTGCACAGTCGTTAATACGGAATCGTTATAATTACAATGGATCGAGGGAAGGAAACCAACCGCGACGAAAAAAAAATTTTATACACACATATATAGGTCGGTAAGTGGCAAACATGCAAAATCCACTTCTGCTAATAAGGTACGCGACTCTTTCCTGCAATAATCATGCCCGGGGTAATTATTTTATTAACTCTAGATCACAAACGTGCTTGCTTTATTGGCTTTTCCTTTCCTACGACTCACGAGGAATGCAGTTCTGAGTTGGTCTTTTTGCAATCAAAAATAGAAAAATATTTGTTTGAATTATTCATTACATTGTAACTGAACGTACATGACGGTACTTTCAAGTAACTACTGATATTTCCAGGTACTTACCGACACTGTGAGGTACTTACCGACATTGTGAGGTACTTACCGACACTTTGAGATACTTACCGACACTTTGAGGTACTTACCGACACTGTAAGGCACTTACCGATACTGTAAGCTACTTTCCGGTACTGTAAAGTACTTACCGACACTGAAGAGTACTTACCGGAAATGTAAAGAACTTACGGAATCTGCCAGAGACTTACCAATACTGTAAAGTACATACCGGTAATGTACGATACATGCTGGTACTCTAAGCTACTGTTTGGTACAGTTAGGTACTTACCGACACTAAAAAGCACTTATCAGTACTGTAAGGTTCATACCACCGGCACTATAAGGTGAATAGTGGCACTTTAGTGTACTTACCGGCACTGTAGAATACTTAACAGTAATAAAAGTTACTTACCGGTATTGTAAAGTTCTTACCGTCTCTGTCGGGTACTTACTGGCGTCGTACAGTATTTTTTATGGGTACTGTAAGAGACTTACCGGTACTGTAATGTATTTACCAGTTCTGCGAGATACTTACCGACACTGTAAGGTACTTACCGACACTGTAAGATACTTACCGGTACTGTAAGGTACTTACCGATATTGGAAGATACTTACCGACACTTTAAGGTACTTACCGACATTGTAAGATATTTACCGGTACTGTAAGGTACTTACCGGCAAAGTGAAGTACTTAACAGTACTTCTAGGTACTTACCTGCTATTTAAAGTACTTACGGAATCTGCCAGAGACTTACCGACACTGTAAAATACTTACTGGAACTGTAGGATACTTGCCGATACTCTAAGCTACTTTCCGGTACTATAAAGTATTTACCGATATTGAAAAGTACTTACCGGTACTTTTTACAGTGTCGGTAAGTCTCAGGCAGATTCTGTAAGTACTTTACATTGCCAGTAAGTAACCTACAGGTGCTGCAAGATACTTACCGACACTGTAAAGTACTTTCCGATATTGTAAGATACTTGACGGTACTGTAAGATACTTGACGGTACTGTAAGATACTTGATGGTACTGTAAGATACTTGACGGTACTGTAAGATACTTGACGGTACTGTAAGATACTTGATGGTACTGTAAAGTACTTGCCACCGGCACTGTAAGGTACTTAGCAGTACTCTAAGCTATTTACCGGTACTGTAAAATACTCACCAGTACTGTCAGGCACTTATCGGAACTGTCAGGTAATTGTAACTCTACTATCATGTATTTTCTAGTACTTTCAAATGTACTGTTGTCATCTATGACAGTTATAAGTACGTATTAGTCACCGCTACACATGCGCAGTAGTCACTTTTGACCGCTGTATATGCGCAGTGGTCAGCTTTGATCGCTACATATGCTCAGAAGTTACCAGTAGATGTTGCACATGCGCAGGGCTCATTTATCGTAACCACACATGCGCAGTAGTTATCTACGACCTTTACACATGCGCAGTAGTTAGCCATGACCCTTAGACGTGCGCAGTAGTTGTCCATAATATTTATGCATGAGCAGTAGTTATCTTTCACTTTTACACATGCGCAGTAGTTGTCTATCACTTTTAAACATGCGCAGTAGTTGTTTATCACTTTTACACATGCGCAGCAGTTATCTATGATATCTATTCAACTAAATAAGTTGCATTTCGACTTGCTATCGAATATTTGAAAAATCACGAAAGTTTCTGACTACAAAAGAGTAGAATGAAGCTAAAGGAGAAACGGTGAAAATTAAGGGAGCGAGGAGAAGAGTGAAGTAACGAAGGTAGCGGCAATGGGTAAGGAAAAAAAGGTGAAAAAGTGAAGAGAGAAGCAAAGAAGAGGGCTTAGTGCATAAATGTCGAGAGGGCGACCTACGAGCCCTTAAGAATTAACCAGCATTTGCATTGTAATACGCACGGATAATCACTATGATTGCAGTGGGCGTTGCAAATTCTTAACTTTAATAGCCTGGTCCAAAAGTATGCGCTCGGTACTCTGTGCGGTGCGCAGGGCCGCGTGAAACTTTTATCGCCTCACTCACCGGGTTATAATTTTTCTCCCCAGCACAGTAAGACGCAAGACGAGCTCCACTACTTTGTAAGTGCAATTTATGCGTATAAAATAGCAATATGTTATAATAAATTTTGCACTACATAAAATATCTTTCACCATAATAACACATAAATGCCTCGCATTCTTCTAAGAAATTTTGTCCACCGGAAATTTAAAACAAAACCAAAAAAATGGCGCAAAACTGGCTGCCAGCGCCAAGCCATAAGAAGATTCTTGCAAGCGAAATATTCGAATTCCATTTGAATGATGGTGAATTTTCCAAAGGTGTATGAGAGTAGAAGGTGTGCACACTAAGTGCCGGAGGGTCGGAGAAGCTTTTATGTCCACGTCTACTTTATACGTCGCACGGTATAGGTGGAACCACAAAGTCTAAAACTCGAGCCGAGAGCACGTAACGAATAATTTATTTACATCTTAAGATGGCATGCCAAGGTTGAAAAACTTTTTAAAAATCCCGTTTTTATTACTTTCGCGTATAACCCTGCCTCTTTTGTTCAACGCCTTCAGCTTTGTTCCTTCGGAGATTTACTCATAATTGGTGTATAAATCTTCCATATGTGTGTTAGTTGGTAGAAAACTGAAAGAGAGAGAAAATCAAAAGAAAGCAGTTCATTTTCTGCCCAGACATTCGGTACATAAATGTCTCTCGAAAATTGCTATGACTGGGTTACTATATCTCATTATAAGTGCTACCTTGATAGAAATCAGTCTTAGCTCACTTAGCTATTCAATAGCATTAAAAAATCGGATATCTAAGAATCAAAATTTAAAACTACATCGGTTGAAAAAGTGTGTCAGGATTGTGATACAACGTTCCTGGTTTTATATTTCATTGATTTGGAATTTAAATTGACTATTTACTTGACTATTGACTTGGCTATTGTCTTCGCTATTGATTTTACTATTTAATTGGAAATTAAGTTGATTGTATACTTGGCTATTAACTTGAATATTCAATTAATTTGACTACTAACTTGACTATTTATTTGACTATTAATTTGGCTATTGACTTGGTTATTGGTGTGCTATTGATTTAGCTATTGACTTGTCTGGCTAATATGTTATTGATTTCACTATTAATTAGCTATTGATTTGACTACTAACTTGACTATTTATTTGACTATTAATTTGGCTATTGGCTTAGTTAGTGACTTCTTTATTGATTTGACTATTTACTTGGCTATCGCTTCTGCTATTGACTTGACAATTTAATTGGCTATTGACGCGACTATTTCTTTGATTTGACTATTAACTTTGCTATTGACATAGCAATTGACTTTGCTACTTTATTGGATATTAACTTCTTTGTTTAATTAGCTATTGACAAAAATATTTAATTCATTTGACTACTAAATTAACTATTGACTTAACTATTGACCTACATATTTACTTGACTAATGGCTCCACTATTGACTTTCCTATTTACTTGACTAAAGACTCTGTTATCGACTTGACTACTAACTTGGCTATTTACTTAACTACTGAATTGGTTATTCACTTGATTATTGACTTAATTATTAATTTGCTAATTGACACGAATATTTCATTAATTGGCTTTTAAATTGACTATTGATTTAGCTACTGACTTTACTACTGACTTGACTATTGACTTGATTATTGACTTGACTATTGACTTGACTATTGACTTGACTATTGACTTGACTATTGACTTGACTATTGACTTGACTATTGACTTGACTATTAATTTTCCTGTTGATCTTACATATTTCATTAATTGGCTTTTAAATTGGCTATTTACTCGACTATTGACTTGACTATTAGTTTTCCTGTTGACCTAAGTATTTAATTAATTGGCTTTTAAATTGACTATTTACTCGACTATTGACTTGTCTATTTATTTGACTACTGACTTGCCTATTCCTGTAGCTATTGACTTGACTGTTTTTTTGACTATTTACTTAGATATTGACATTGTTAATGACTTGGCTACTGGTTTAACTATTACCTTCGCTATTGACTTGAATATTTAATTGATTTGTCTTTTAAAATGACTATTGACTTGGCTATTGACTCAAATCACCCAAATTTCTCAGAATATCGCTATTGACTTGAATATTTAATTGATTTGTCTTTCAAAATGACTATTGACTTGGCTATTGACTCAAATCACCCAAATTTCTCAGAATATCGACAATTAAACATATTTTAATTTTCATGCGAGTGTAAAACTTAATTAAATAGCAAAGCGGAAGCAAGAAAACTACAAAAATAAATGAGAAAATAAGATAAAAGAAAAGAAAAGAAAGGAAAGAAAGAAAGTAAATAAAGAAAATTAAAAAAGGAAACAAAATTTAGACAGTTGGGAATTGATTAAATTAGAGTTTAAAATCTGGCCTGTCAGTGAACGTCCTCTTGATGAAACAGTTAGGTCACGAGTCATTTGGAAAGAGGCTTACAATTTGCAAAGGAACGTGGTCCGTTCGATAAGTTTGACACGAGAGAGATCGCGATGACCTGCGATTTATTACACTCCTCGAGTAGAGCTTGGGCAAGTATATGCATGCAAATGCGCGTGCGGTGCTGATGTGGACGTCCATTAGGATTGATCGGCAACATTAATACAAGTTAGTGCCGACATACTCGAACCCCTACAACCCAAACGATCTCCGATCAACGATCCTATCCAAGAAGTCCCATCCAGACGTTATTTCGAGTCGATAGCTTTACTTTACTTTGTGTACACATTGCCAGCTATCTTCAATCTTAAGTCTGCTTCCGACAAGTCCAAGATAGCATTTTCTCTCCAAAGAACAGCCTAATCAATGCCCTCACTATTCCTCATAAATAATTAAGCTCTTCATCATATAGCTGGACAATTCAATTTTAATGATAAAACGAAACAACATTCAATAACTCTAAAAATAGTCAAAATCAATTAAATCAACAGAAAGTGAATCAATAGCAATTGAATCAATAGCACTTGAATCAATAGCGCATGGATCAAATACAATTGAAACCATTGCTATTGATTGGCATTGCTTTAACAGCTATTAATTTAACAACTATTGATTCAATTGGCATTGATGAATGCTCTATTGATTAATTTGGTATGGATTCAATCGCTATTGATTCAATTGCTATTGATCCAATTGACATTAGTTCTAATGCTATTAATTCATTTGGTATTGATTAAATTCCTATTGATCCAATTGGCATTGTTTCTAGTGCTGTTGATTCATCTGTTATTGTTTTAATTGCTATTGATCAATTGGATCAGCATCAATTGAAATGAATAGCACAATGAATAGAGCATGGATCAAGTACAATTGAATCAATAGTGGTTGAATCAATGCCAATTGGAACAACAGCAATGGAATCAATGGCACTTGAATCAATGCCAATTGGATCAACAGCAATTGAATCAATAATAGATGAATCAATAGCACTAGAACCAATGCCAATTGGATCAATAACACTTGCATCAATAACATTTGAATCAATAGCACTTGAATCAATGGTAATATAGTCAATAGCTGACTGTCAATCATTTATTCAAAATAAAAATAAAAATACAGAAAAGGTACTAAAATTAATTTTATCTTTCCTTTCAAATAAATACCCCAAACATTACATAACATTTGGTCACACACGAAACGTGAAAACAAATTTTTCAAGCAAGCCTCTTGACCGTTACGTCTTGAACTGCCGAAAAAAAGATAAACATCATAAAAGTTTCTTCCTCGTTAGAATGCATTGAATAGCCTTTGTTGTTGATCTTTCGTTGAACGGATGAAGAATAAACAAATTTTTTTCCCGAAGACACTTAGCGCCTCGGTTGTGCTGTCTCTCTTTTTTTCTCAATTTACTTACGCGCTTGCATGAGCCATTTTCTCTCGCGTTCTTTGTTGGAGCACGAATTTTCTCCGCCTTTTGTGCTTTATGACAAAAGATGAAATATTTAAACGAGACATATTATTATATTAAAACGATGTCTGACAATTGTTCGTATTTTCAGTCAAAGTGATCGGAATGTGCCAACAAGGAAGACTAAATTGCATTTTCATGATTTTTATGCTAATTGCCAAGTCAGTCACGTCTATTTTAACAGCAAGGTTTTTAATGAATACATTGTTTCCTTCCTGATGAGTATGTTGTCCAACATAGTTGACAAGGATTGTGGGAATGATTAGAAACGCAGATTTTTTAAATTCTAGTGTGGTTAAAATAATTCTAGAATGAGAGAAATCTTGTAGGGTGATAAGTTTTGAATTATTTGTACATCGTTTAATTATTGTGAAAGCTCTTAGGATACAAAACTAATTTGACTTTCAAATAATCTTGCTAATCTTGCAACTTATCGTTAAACTAATTCTTGCTTAGAGAGACATTATTTCCAAAGTGTGTAACTATTTTTAATAACTAAATAAATAGACATATAATCTAGTCAATAGACAATAGGTCAAGCCAAAAGTCGAATTAATATGCAAGTCAGTAGTTGAGTCAATAGCCAATAATATAGGCAATTCAATAGGCTAGTTAATAATTCAATCAATAGGCAAGTCAATAGTTAAATAAAAAGGCAATTTAAAATCCAATAAAATAGTCAAGTCAATTGCCAATTATATAAGCTAGTCAATAGTTAAAGCAATAGTCAAATAAATAGTAAAATCAATAGTCAAGTCAATAGTTAAATCAATAGTTAATTCAATAGCCAATAAAATAGTCAAGTCTATTGCCAATAATATGAGCTAGTAAATAGTTAAATTAATAAGCAAGTCAATAGTTAAATCAACAGTTAGATCAATAGTCAAGTCAATAATTTAATCAATAATCAAGTTAATAGTTAAATCAGTAGGCAATTCAATATCCAATAAAATATTCAAGTCAATTGCCAATAATATAAGCTAGTCAATAATTAAATCAGTAGTCTAGTAAATAGTAAAATCAATAGGCAAGTTAATAGTTAAATCAATAGTTAAATTAATAGGGAATTCAATAGTCAATAAAATAGTCAAGTCAATTGACATTAATATAAGCTAATCAATAGTTAAAATCAATAGCCAATAAAATAGCCAAATTAATAGTCAAATATGTAGTTAAATAAATAGTCAAATCAATAGGCAAGTCAATAGCGTAGTTAAATTAATACTTAAACCAACAAGTCCTAAAATCTGATCAATTGAAAATCGCTGATTCTTTCTGTATTTTTATTGACTGACTTAAAATGCAAGTATTGAATAAATGGAAATAAATAGTGAAATATGTAGTAAAATAAATAGTAAAGTAATACAATAAATAGTAAAGTAGTACAGTAAATAGTAAAGTAGTAAAATAAATAATAAAATAAATGGTTAAATAAATAGCGATATAAATAAATAGCTAATAGCAAAATAATTTGAGTGTGATCGTAGTAAAATTTTTTTGTTTTCAAAAGCTAAAATACGCAAACAATATTAATAACAATAACAGTATTACTAACAGTTATGTTAATAACTATTTACAGCATTTTTAACGAGGGTCTGACTGTGAAAAGGAGTTCCACGAATGCACTGCGATTGCCTTGCCTGCCAATGAACTCGACCAACCTGGCGAAAAGAGAAAAATGCGAATGTGAAGAAAAAGAAGAAGCGCCTCGTTTGCGTCGATTTGCATCGGTTTGTCTGTCTCGCTTGGTAAAAACTGGTCAGTCTACACTTCAAAAAATACACGCGCAACCAAATCTTTCCGTTTCCTCGAGTTTTGAGGCCCTAAAGTTGATCGTCATTCTGCGACACCATGAAAATAGTGAACAAGCTCTCGTGTCCCGTCACGCTGCAAAGCGCGCTTCACTTTAGTTTGTCGAGTTGAGAAAAAAGGGAATCGTGATTGAAACGACCTGTAGGGAGTCTCGCACGTGCGACCCGTCAATGGCCGAACGATTGGACTTTGATCCTCCTCGAAAGAGCCGCACGTTTCACACCTTTTTTTTATAATCTTCTCACTTTTCTTGAAAAAAGAGGCTGGGAAATTTTATAAAAAAGTGTCATCATCCAAATAGGTCAAAAAATTAAAGGACATAACTATTGATTTGACTATTGAATCAACTATTGAGTACGCTATTGATTTGACTATTGAATAACTATTGAATAAGCTATTAAATAACTATTGAATACACTATTGATTTAATTATCTAATACACTATTGAGTACACTATTAAGTACACTATTGATTTGACTATTGAATAACTATTGAGTACACCATTGATTTGAGTATATAGAATAACTATTGAGTACACTGTAGATAACATTAGTGATTTAACTATTAAATAACTATTGAGTACAATATTGATTACACTGTTGAATAATTATTGAGTGCACTATTGATTTGACTTTTGAGTAACTATTGAGTAGACTATTGATTTGACTATTGAATAATTATTGAATACACTATTGGGTACACTATTGATTTGACTACTGAATAACTAATGAATACACTATTGAGAACACTAGTGATTTGATTACTGAATAACTACTGAGTACACTATTGATTTGACTATTGAATAACTAATGAGTACACTATTGAGAATACTAATGATTTGATTACTGAATATCTACTGAGTACACTATTGATTTGGCTATTGAATAACTATTGAGTACAATATTGATTTGGCTATTGAGTACTCTAGTGATTTGACTACTGAATAACTATTGAGTACACTATTGATTTGACTTTTGAATAACTATTGAGTACAATATTGATTTGACTATTGAGTACACTAATGATTTGACTATTGGATACCTAGCAAGTTGACTATTAATTTAACTAAATTGAATCACTATTAAACACTTTATTAGCTTGACTATAGAGTTAATTATTAGGTACACTATTCATTTGTCTACTGAATCAACTATTAGGTAATAAGTATACTATTGACTTGACTAATGAATCAACTATTAAGTAATAAATACACTAGTGATTTGATTTCTGAATAACTATTAAGTACACTATTGATTTGATTATTGAATAACTATTGAGTACACTATTGATTTGACTATTGAATAGCTATGGAGTACACTATTGATTTGACTATTGAATAGCTATGGAGTACACTATTGATTTGACTATTGAATAGCTATGGCGAGTACACTATTGATTTGACTTTTGAGTAACTATTGAGTACAATATTGATTTGAATATTGAGTACACTAGTGATTTGACTACTGAATAACTATTAAGTACACTATTAATTTGACTATTGAATAATTAGTAAGTTGACTTTCAATTTGACTAAATAGAATCACTATTAAGCACTTTATTAATTTGACTATCGAGTCAATTACCAAGTACACTATTCATTTGACTATTGAATCGACTATTAGATATTAAGTACACTATTGACTTGACTACTGAATCAACTATTAAGTAATAAATAAACTATCGAATTGACTATTGAGTACACTATTGATTTGACAATTTAGTACACTATTGATTTGACTATTGAATAGCTAGTAAGTAGACTATTGATTTGACTATTGAATAGCTAGTAAGTAGACTATTGATTTGACTATATTGAATGTCAATCAATCAATCTATTGACTTGACTATTTAATTAACTATTAAATGCCCTATTGACTCAAGAATTAAAAATAATATTGACTCCACAGTAGTTTTTGATACAAAGCGTAAAGAAAATGTTTACAACTCTTCAATCTCAATTCAAATAAAAATCCCTTTTAAATTTCAAAGCTGATATTTACTCAATTACTTTTAGGTTTGAAGCGAGCTCTAACGGCGAACTTTATGTGTAATTATATTGTGTGCACACGCGATTTCGTGATTTTTCGCTGCTCTCAGACAGACAGCAGTCAAGTCGTGTGTGGCAATCCTAACAGTCAGAGTATCAAATTATGGCTTCTAATTGTCAGAAAAGGGTTCTATTAATTTTTACCACTTAAGTGCAGTTACTCTGACCATGTTAAAAAAACTCGTTCTAAAAGCGGATTTCACACATTTTTCATATTTTACCCAAACAGAGGCGAATAATGCGATTCCTTTTTCCTAATTAAAAAAAACTGTCAAGAATGTCAATTAATATTTTTACGCTTACGTTTTGTGTCTAACTCTTTTATGTCGAGAATATTTTTACATTCAAACACTTTAATGGGTAAAAAATCACGATTCTTGTGACAAATTCGCATTCTTTAAACATGTCTTTTTAACAATCCGTGCTGTTTGTGAAAAATGTCTGAATGTCTTAAACATGAACAGATAACGTGGACGTTTTAAGATTTTTGTTACGTCCTAAAGTGAAGTGACAGCTTTTACGGGAGACGAGGAGAGGCCCACCAGGATACCATATAATTTCACTCAGATAGTCGGGAAATGTAGGAAGTAAAATAAACTCCGTGGGTCTTGCAGTCATAAAGTCTATCAAACACATCTTTGCCGTAAGTATCCCTATAAGACAGAGATTGCTGTTTCTTGAGGAAACAAAAAATTATTTTACTACTTTAAAGAAAAGTATTTAAAGCTTAAGCTCTATTCTGAATACGCATTAAATAATCTTTAGACTCTGATAATCAAACACGCATTTGCAATGTTTCAAACTCCCACGCTATTAACTCATAATATATTTTTAAAAAAATTATTTCACTCCGATACAAATCGTTAAACTTTTTCAGCCAAAAGCTTATCAATTTGCCAATAAACTTTGGGATAAAACCTTGGAATAAAACTTTGTTTCGAAATTTTCTTTTAATTTTTATGTATCGCGAAATCATCAACAACTTTATCGCACTTGAATGAAAATGCCTCAAGCACCTTTGTAATTTTAAAAAGAAAGGGTGAAGTCTGTTTTTTACAGGATTGTTTTCCTTGAAACGCTTTACGCCTGATTAAGTTCATCAGCTCATCGCATCGGCGTGACTAAATAATTCTGAAACCATCCTGGTAACGCCCCCATTAACTCATCACACACAATGTCGCATGCACATGCAGAAATTAGCAATTGTCTCATTGGATTTCAAAAGAGGCACATTCATCGCGAAAAACTTACCGTAAGACCTTGCGAAAACTTAGTGTAATAAAACTTGCAGTGTAAACAAACTTACGGTATAATCAAACTTATCGTGCAAACGAACTTACCGTATAATCAAAATTATCGTGCAAACGAACTTACCGCATAATCAAACTTACCGTGCAAACGAACTTACTGTTTAAACGAACTTACCGTGTAAACGAACTTACCATACAAATGAACTTACCGTGCAAACGAACTTACCGTGCAAACGAACTTACCGTGCAAACGAACTTACCACATGATCAAATTTACCGTGAAAACAAACTTACCGCATAATCAAACTTACCGTGTAAACGAACTTACTGTTTAAACAAATTTACCGTACAAACAAACTTACCGTACAATCAAATTTACTGTGTAAACGAACTTACCGTTCAAACGAACTTACCGTGTAAACAAACTTACCGTACAGAAACTTGCCATGTAAACAAACTTACCGTGCAAACGAACTTAACGTATAAAAACTTGTCGTGCAAACGAAGTTACCGTGTAAAGAAACTTACCGTGTAAACAAATTTGCCGTGCAAACTAACTTACCGTATAATCAAACTTATCACGTAATCAAACTTATCGTGCAAACGAACTTATCTCATAATCAAACTTACCGTGTAAACGAACTTACCGTGCAAACGAGCTTTTCGTGTAAACAAACTTACCGTGCAAACAAACGTACCGTTCAACCTTCCTGTAGAACTTACAGTTCAAATTTGTAGTCAACTTACCATGTGACCTTAATACAAACTTATCGTGACGCCTTGCTACAAACTTACCATAAAACCTTAACAATAAACTTACCACACATTCTTTGTGATGAACTTACCGTGAAACTTTGCAGTGTAACGAGTATTGTACTTCATAATTTAGCAAATAGTCAAATCAATAGCTAAGTCATTAGCAACAACAATAGGTGATTCAATAGTCATTTCAATAGTCAAGTCAATAGCTAAGTCAATAGTCAAATAAATAGCTGAATCAATAGCTAATTCAATAGTCAAGTCAATAGCTAAATCAGTAGTCAAATCAATAGCTAATTCAATAGTCAAGATGATAGTCAAGTTAATAGCTAAGTCAATAATCAAATCAATAGCTAATTCAATAGTCAAATAAATAGTCAAGTCAATAAATAAATCAATACTTAATGCACCAAATGCTCGTAATGAAAAAGCAATAATGAAATAAATGTAAGTTATAATAACAAAATCGTAAAAACAATTCTGCCTACTTATCATGTTCCATTGATTACTGCGTGTCATAAAAATATCAAAACAGATAAAATGAATAATTACCTAATCAAAATAAGTGAATATCATCTCTTGGATCGTGTTTTCCTAATACAGGTTTTGCAAAATGAACAAAAGATAATAGAGAGCAGCTTCTTGATCATATTTTCCCGATAGAAATTAAAACCATAAGAAACATAATATAAGAACTGCTGAGTACAGGGTGAACTAACTGTTGCAATGAAATGGACTCTCAACACATTCTAAAATGGATTAGATTGCTGCATTATACTCTGAGTTACTTATTTTACAGGAATGGAGACTCTTAAGATTCTAAACGTTCTGCAATTCGTGACCTTTCCTAGGCGAGGCTCCTTTTCCTGGGTTAAGGTTATCTGTGCGTCTTTCTTCTTAAAATACGCCAATTTTTCATGAGAAAAAAATCACGAGAGAGAGAGAGTCGGCGGAGGCGCTACCGAGTACCGTTTTCTTTCACATTTGCATCAGCCTCCGCATAGACTTAGATAAGGAGCTTTCTAAGATGGAATCCTCCTGAAAAGAGGATTCTCGAGAATGTCTAGAAACCGTAAGAAGCAATTATTTCTCGTGTTTGATTTTTCATATAATTATAACAGCTCTACAGTAATTGCTGACTGTGTTTTTAAAAAACGATGAAAAAAAAGGAAAAGAAATTGCCAGGGAACAAGTTTTACTTTCGTTTATGTCAGCAGAACATGATGTAAAAGGACGCAGTTAATCTTGTTAGTCATTTTCTAGAAACATGATAGCCAACAAGCTTTTTATTAATTGATAGTAAGCATTAATTTAATACTAATTTATTATTGGATCATTTGCCAAAGAAACGCCATAAAATCACGGCCTTTTTGCTTTAGTGCTGGTCTTTTAGAAAATAGGATGATAGGGAGCAATTGGAGTTGAATTTTAAATTTAGGTGTGTAGGCATAATTATACCAGAAGGTAAGAAACTTTTATGCATACAGGTGTCTTTATAAATATATTTATTTTAACAAAAAAGTGGCATTTTCTTTGCGAACGAGAAAAGGAGTTATAAAAAGTGATAATAAATCACTAAAAATAACTATTGATTTACAAAAAATGCTATAGACTTATCAAAAATGCTATTGACTTACAAAAACTGCTATTGACTTGCAAAGAGACCTACTGACTTACAAAACGCGCTATTGACTTACAAAAAGTGCTATTGACTTACAAAAACTGCTATTGACTTGCAAAGAGACCTACTGACTTACAAAACGTGCTATTGACTTACAAAAACTGCTAATGACTTGCAAAGAGACCTACTGACTTACAAAACGTGATATTGACTTACAAAAAGTGCTTTTGACTTAAAAAGAGTCCTAGTGACTTACAAGAAGTACTATAGACTTATAAAGAGACCTATTGACTTACAACAAGTGCTATTGACTCTCAAAAAAGACCTACTGACTTACAAACTTGCTGCTGACTTATAAAGAGATCTACTGACTTAAAAAAAGTGCTATTGACTTATAAAAGGACCTCTCGACTTACAAATAATGCAATTGACTTACATAAAGTGCTATGGACTCACAAAAAAAGACTAACTGACTTACAAAAAGTGCTACTGACTCACGAAAAGACCTACTGTCTTACAAAAAGTGTTATTGCCTTATAAAGAGACCTACTGACTTACAAAAAGTGCTATTGACTTATAAAGAGACCTATTGACTTACATAAAGTTCTTTAGACTTACAAAAAAATACCTACTGAATTAAAAGTGCTCTTGACTCATAAAGAGACCTATTGACTTACAAAAAGTATTATTGACTCACAGAATAAAGAATAATTGACTTACAAAAAGTGCTATTGACTTATAAAGAAACCTATTGACTTACATAAAGTGCTTTAGACTCTCAAAAGAGACCAACTGAATTAAAAAAAGTGCTATTGACTTACAAATACTGTTATTGACTTACAAAGAGTGCTATTGACTCACAGAAATACCTATTGACTTATGAAAAGTGCTATTGACTTACAGAAAGTGGTATTGACTTACAAAAAAGATCTACTGACTTACAAAAAGTGTTTTAGACTCTCAAAAAAAGACCTACTGAATTAAAAAAGTGCTATTGACTTACAAATACTGTTATTGATTTAAAAAGAGTGCTATTGACTCACAAAAAGATCTATTGACGTACAAAAAGTGCTATTGACTTATAAAGAAACTATTGACTTACTAAAAGTGCTATTGACTTATAAAGAGACTTATTGACTTACAAAAAGTGCTATTAACTTATAAGGAGGCATATTGACTTACAAGTTATGCTATTGACTTACAAAAAGTGGTATTGACTCACAAATAAGGTCTACTGACTTACAAAAAGTGCTTTTGGCTTATAAAGAAACCTATTGACTTACAAAAAGTGCTATTTGTTTCCAAAAAAGTGCTATTTACTTACAAAAAATTGTATTTACTTAGAAGAAAGTGCTATTTACTCACAAAAAGTGCTGTTTAGTTACAGAAAATTATATTTTCTTCCAAAAGGGCTATTTACTTACAAAATATTTAATTTACTCAGAAAAAGTGCTATTGACTTGCAAACAAATGCCATTTACTTACAAAAAAGTGCTATATACTTACGAAAAGTGCGATTTAATTACAAAAAGGTGTAATTTTCTTAAAAAAAGTGCTATTTTAGAAGTATCTCGCTACTGAGTTACGTAAAACTATTTTTTAAGCAACTAGCTTAAAAAATGATCAGTAAAATCGATTAAGAATAAAAAGTCTAAATTCTAATTGAAATAAATGTTTTATTACTCTCCCCCTAATTTAATCCTCGTTCCATAATCCTCTACGAAATAAATCATTGGTGTGAAATGGATTAAAAAAACAATGTCGTAATGGTGTTTCTTTAAGCGACTCTTGACACGACATTAGTTGATACCATAAGTAAAAGTGACATTTTTCTAAGACATTTTTTTCCACTTAAGAGGGGTATTATCATAGCAAGGAACGTAAATCTAATCATCCTTGTCATCTGGAGGTGCAATCGTCACCGCTAATGAGACACTTGGATAAAAAATGCTGTGCGCGTGCGTCCTAATTGGCCAGCGATCCATTCTCGGCTAGGACGAATCCTATCGGTACAAGGCTAGGTTGTACTGAGGCGCGAACATTCCCTCTTCGCCATAATAAATTTCTTTTGCCTTATATTTTATTACTAACTAATGTCATCTATTTATTACTTCTATCTTGCGAGCAAATCATTTGGTAATTTCTATCTAATCGTGATGAATTTATCGTAACGAGTCCTTACAAAAGTGCATCAGAATGCGATGATGAAAGTGTTATAAAGGAAGAGTATCAGCCTTTAAAAAGCGCAGTAAAGAAGTAATAAATTAACAAGTTATTTATTGCCAGGCAAACGTTTCAATATGAAGAAAACTCTTAGGCCAACTCTTATCGACAATCTCTTCTCTTTTCTCGCTCTCTTTCTGTCTTTCTCTTCTTCTTCTTCTTCTTCTTCTCTCTGTCCTTCTCTGTCTCTTTCTCTTTGTATGTTTCTCTCTCTCCCTCTCTCTCTCTTTCTCTCTCTTTCTCTCTCTCTCTCTCTCTCTCTCTCTCTTTCTCTATCTCTCTCCGTCTCTTTCTTTATTTCTATCTTTTTTATCTTCGTTTCTCTCTCTCTTTTCTCCCTTTATCTATCTCGCTCTTTTACTCTCACAAGCAGTAGATCTCCATTTCCATATTTCCTTTTCTTCCTATCCTTTCTGAGTGGCACTGGACGCAGTCAGTCCAGCAAGTACTTAGTAGAATAACGAACAAGTAAATGAAGTTAAGTAAGGCAATGCAGCAGGTGCTACCAAGCAACTTTTCCTTTTCTTTTATTTTCCATAGCTCTTCTGACAGAAGTTGAGCACTTGGCGAGCCGGCTTCGGTCCATTGTCGTGTCTCTTAAGGAAAGTGTTTGCGAAGCAAAAAGCTCTCCTATCGACTTCCAATGATCAAATGTTTATTCTATGTTATTTCACGTTTCTAAAAGTTTTACACACTATGTCACTGACGTGTTATGCCCAAGACAGGAATCCTGTTCTCTTCATTTTTATGTGATTAAAAACATTATTTTTCCCCATTGAAAAAAATCTTCATCACAAAGATTTCGTGGAAAAACGCTTTCAAGGTCTCACGGTAAGTTAGTCTCAAGGTCTGACAGTAAGTTAGTTTCAAGAACTCTCGATAAGTTTGTCTCAAGGTTTGACGATAAGTTACTCTTAAAACTAGACGGTAAGTTAGTCTCAAGGATTAACGGTAAGTTACTCTTAAAGCTAGACGGTAAGTTAGTCTCAAGGTTTGACGGTAAGTTACTCTAAATGATTAATGGTAAGTTGTTCTTAAGGTTTGGAGGTAAGTTAGTCACAAGATCTGACGGTAAGTTGCAAGAACTCACGGTAATTTTGACGGTAATATACTCTTAAAGCTATATGGTAAGTTAGTCTCAATATTTGACGGTATGTTAGCTATAAGAGCTCACGGTAAGTTTGTCTCAAGATTTGGCGCTAAATAATTCTCAAGCTGTGACGGTAAGTTAGTTGCAAGAACTCATGGTATGTTTGCCTCAAGGTTTGGCGGTAAATAATTCTCAAGATGTTACGGTAAGTTAGTTGCAAGAACTCACAGTAAGTTTGTCTCAAGGTCTGACGGTAAATTACTCTCAAAGTTTGGCGATAAATAATTCTCAAGCTGTAACGGTAAATTGGTTGCAAGAACTTACGGTAAGTTTGTCTCAAGGTTTGACGATAAGTTGTTCCCAAGGTTTGGAGGTAAGTTAGTCTCAAGGTCTGACGGTAAACTAATCGCAAGAACTCGCGGTAAGTTTGTCTCAAGGTTTGACAGTAAGTTACTCTCAAAGTTTGGCGATAAATAATTCTCAAACTATAACGCTAAGTTGGTTGCAAGAACTAACGGTAAGTTTGTCTCAAGGTTTGACGGTAAGTTGTTCCCAAGGTTTGGAGGTAAGTTAATCCCAAGATCTGACGCTAAGTTGGTTGCAAGAACTTACGGTAAGTTTGTTTCAAGGTTTGACGGCAAGTTGTTCCCAAGGTTTGGAGGTAAGTTTGTCCCAAGGTCTGACGGTAAGTTAGTCGCAAGAACTCGCGGTAAGTTTGCCTCAAGGTTTGACGGTAAATTAGTCACAAGAACTCACGGTAAGTTTGTTTCAAGGTTTGCCGGTAAGTTACTCTTAAAGCTAGATGGTAAGTTACTCTCAAGGTTTGACGGTAAATTAATCGCTAAAAATCACGGTAAGTTTGTCTCAAGGTTTGAGGGTAAGTTATTCTTCAAGCTGGACGGTAAGTTAGTCTCAAGGTTTGATGGTAAGTTACCCTTAAAGTTTGACGGTAAGTTTCTCCCAAGGTTTGGAGGTAAGTTAGTCTCAAGGTATAAGGGTAAATTAGTCGCAAGAACTCACGATAAATTTGTCTCCAAGTTCTCACGGTAAGTTTGTAGTCAAGGTCTCGCATGAAGTTTATCAAAAGTTTTACTGTATTTATTTTGCAAGTGCGGGACGGTAAGTTTAAATCAAGGTTTCTTTAAGGTTCAACGTCCAAAAAATTCTCCAAATCCGAAGGAAAAAATTACTCTGAAGCAAAAAAAATAGTTTTTCCTAAATTTTTAAGCGATTCAATGTTTATACTGTTTGTTCAAGTCCAAGACATGTTTGCAGACTTTCCTAGCCTGGAGCACGGCTTGCTTACCAGGGGATGTAATTGCAAGGTACTTGAAATTTTTATCGTCGCCACTGCCACTTTAAACGTACGAACACTCTTCATCTTATTGTTGTCTGGTGTTCTCGCTTTATGGTGGTAAAAAATAAATTTAAAAAAGCGACTTTTACGAATGCCAAGTTGAGATGAGCAAAGGGCAACACCTGAAGACCAGTTTTACGCAATTTAATCATCGATTGGCTGAGAATCGACTTCTGAAGACAGTATCGATTCCTATAAGAACACTTCTTGGATGAATGACTCTTCCGAGCGAAAGTTGCCTCCACCTCGAGAAACTCGATCGTAAAAGGCACAACTCGTACGAGTGGGCACAAAACATTATGGCATAATCCCGAGGAAGTAACACTCTCTTCATTATATCTGAGATTAACTGCATTCAAATCGACTCGTTACTGAAATAACACGGAAAATAAGTTTCGTTGCTTAATTTATGATTTTATGGAAGTGACAAGATTTACTGTACATTTTTTAAAAAATAACTTTTACAAATATTGCACAATTTACTTTTTTAAAATTCTTATTGTAGTTCTTTTTATTTTGGAAATGTTTTGCAAACGTTTTGTAAAAGTTTTGCAAAAGTTTTGTAAAAGTTTTGTAAAAGTTTTGTAAAAGTAAAAAAGCAATATCTGAGCAATGTAGTTGCAGATGTAGACAAATAATAGTTTACTTGAGAAACGTTTCTCAAGTTTCCGGAGGAAGAGGAATCTTCGTGACGTGATAAATTATCTGAGACATTATGTTTATTATGCAGTCACTAGTAATGATTCGCCCCATTTGATTTGAAATTCTGTATTCATCATGAGCTGCTTTTGCTGAGCTAGAGAGAAAGGAGAGAGAACGCAATCATCTTCCCACGGTATGGAAGACGAGATCTTGGAAATGACGCCAGAACGCAACCTTGCAAGGACGAACTCACCGTTTTAGATAGAATAAATGCTGATGTTTATCATTAGCGTTGGATTGCGGTTCTACTCGACACAGTCCAACCAAACGCTTTAAATTCCTCTCCTTGCTACAGATTTCTGATTGCAATGCTCCTCTATTTTAACAAATTATTCCTTTTCCGAGAATCCCCCTACATTCATTTCACAAATCTTCCTTACATTTTCAACAATTTTTCAACTACTTTGTAACAATTTTACATTTTTTTATCTCTTGAGAATACAAGATAGCATCTTTCTTCTCCAACTTTCCTTTCAGTAAATCACCTCGTTGTCTTAAAAGAATTTTAGATGGTATTGTCCTAAATGAATTTTAGGTGGCACCTGTTGTCCTACAAAAATTTTAGGTGGTACGTATTGCGTAAAAGAATTTTAGATGGTACGTGTTGTCCTAAAAGATCTTTAGATGATACCTGTTGTCCTAAAAGAATTCTAGACGTTATATGCCTAATGCTCTAAAAAATTTTAGGTGGTACGTATTGTCTAAAAAGATTTTTAGGTGGTACCTGTTGTCCTAAAAGAATTCTGGGTAGTGTACCTTTAGTTCTAGGAGAATTTTAGGTGGAACATGTTGTCCTAAAAAAACTTTAGGTGGTACATATTGTTCTAAAAGAAAATTGAAGATGGTAAGTCCTAAAAGACTTTTAGGTGGTACCTGTTGTCCTAAAAGAATTCTGGGTAGTATACCTATTTTTCTAAAAGAATTTTAGGTGGTACGTATTGTCCTAAAAAATCTGTAGCTGGCACCTTTGTCCCAAAAGAATTCTGGGTGGTATACCTATGGTTCTAAAGGAATTTTAGGTGGAACCTTTTGTTCTAAAAGTATTTTAGGTGGTGCGTTTTGTCCTAAAAGTATTCTGGGTAGTAAAAATTGTCCTACATGAATTTAAGGTGGTATATGCAACGTCCTTAAAGCGAATTCTAGGTGGTACGTATTGTCCTAAAAGAATTTTAGATACGTGTTGTTCTGAAAGATCTTTAGATGATACTTGTTGTCCTAAAAGAATTCTAGACGTTATATGCCTAATGCTCTAAAAAACTTTTAGCTAGTACGTATTGTGTAAAAACATTTTTAGGTGGTACCTGTTGTCCTAAAAGAATTCTGGGCAGTGTACTTTTAATTCTAGGAGAATTTTAAGTGGAACAGGTCATCCTAAAAGAATTTTAGGTGGTATATATTGTCCTAAAAGAAAACTTAAGATGGTAAGTATTGTCCTAAAAGACTTTTAGGTGGTTCCTGTTGTCCTAAAAGAATTCTAGGTGGTACATATTGTCCTAAAAGAGAATTTTAGGTGGTGAATATTGTCCTAAAAGGTTTGTAGCCGGTTCCTATTGTCCTAAAAGAATTCTGGGTGGTATACCTATATTGTTCTAAAAGAATTTTAGAAGGAACCTTTTGTTATAAAAGAATTTTAGGTGGTGCGTTTTGTCCCAAAAGTATTCTACGTGGTATTCCATTGTTCTAAAACAATTTCAGATGGTACGTATTGTCCTAAAAGAATTCTAGGTGGTACAAATTGTCCTGAATGAATTTAGGTGGTATATAATGTCCTAAAAGAGAGTTCTAGGTGGTACGTATTGTACTTAAAGAATTTTATATGGTACCTGATGTTTTAAAAGAATATTAAATGGTCCTTATTGTCCAAAAAGATTTTTAGGTGGTACCTGTCGTCCTACAAGAATTCTGGGTAGTATACCTATTGTTCTAAGAGAATTTTAGGTGGTACGTTTTGTCCTAACAGAATTCCTGGTTGTACTAAAGGAGAATTTTAGGTGGTACCTGATGTTCTAAAAGAATTTAATATCGTACGTATTGTCCTAAAAGAATTCTAAGTAGTACAAATTGTCCTAAATAAATTCTTGGTGGTGTGTAATGTACTAAAGAAGAATTTTAGCTGGTGAATATTGTCCTAAATTATTTTTCGGTGGTACCTGTTGTCCGAAAATAATTCTAGGTGGTACATGTTGCCCTAGAAGAGAATTTCAGGTGTTAAGTATTGTCCTAAAAGAATTGTAGGTGGTATACCTACCATTTTAAAAGAATTTTATGTGGTAAGTATTGTCCGAAAGGAATTCTAAGTAGAATACCTATTGTTCTAAAAGAATTGTAGCTTCTACCTACTGTCCTAAAAGTATTCAAGGCTAGTTGCTTCAGCAAATGAGTTGTTACACACTCCTTAGCGGATTCGGACTTCCATGTCCACCATCATGTCCTAAAACAGTTTTTCCATGCACCTACTCTCCTAAAAAAATTTAGCTGCTACCTTTCTTGATCCTAAATCTCAATCTCTCTATCCAAAAATCGACCCCAATATCACAATAAACAAAACCGGAAAAAATACATAAAATCCACAAAAGGAGAATTAGCCACGGAGATTATTTTTATTTGAAGAGTTCATATTTCCCACCTGGCCGAGACTGAGGCAGTACTATGCTTCCTGTGTGTTTACACAGGCTGTATTAATGATAATGCATGATTACAATTCCATTGCGACTATTAAGAGCGCTTGCCCTTGTGAGTTTACTTTTACAGTCTTTTTCCAACACAATGGAACCCTGACTGAATAAAGCCCGGAGAACGGTGAATATGTGTACCACATTATTTGCCCTCTGTGACTATGCGTCGCGGCATTGCATTGGTATTGGTACACAGTACCGTGATACCAACCTCGTACCCTCCACTCACTTGGTTCCAGGCGTCAGTGACTTCGCGTCCGCCGGTTCGTACGGATCTCCTCTTAAAAGTATATTCTATACTCTCACTCAACTCTCAAGTTTTCAGCGAATTCAAATCCTTCCATTGGACATTCAAGGCAATGAAAATTAACATTCCGATTTTTTTTAATCTACCTACGCGATATCTTTATTGCTTTTATTTCACAATTGGTTTTTTAAACAAGTTTACACTGCATTTTTCATCTTAAAAAATTTAGTTGAACATTTCCAGCAACTTTTTGTATCGAAAATTTGATACTTGTGAAATTTTCAGAACTTTCAAAATTTTTCAAAAGGTTTTTCAATAAAAAAAGATTTGTTAATCAAAAGCGTTTTTAATTATAAAATTTCTTAGTCGGAAGGTCATTGAATAGAATATTTTAAACTTGTCCTGATCTTTTTAAACGTTTCGTGTGGATATTTGAATACTTGAAAGTGTTTCCAATGGAAATTTGAACCGCTTGAAATAATTCTGTTGAATGTATGAATCATTTAAAATGTGGCTATTAAGCATGTTTATTGCCTTCTGTTTTTGAGTTTATTGAAATTGTTGAAACGACTGGATTTCTTGATTTTCTGTTGGAAGGTGTAGCACAAAATAAGAGTGGATTACAAAATTTAGTGAACGTAGCGGATTGTTTCGAAATTGAATTTTTCACCCAAAAGGAAAATTTTTGGTCGAACTGGTGATTCTAAAATTTTTACAGATGATTCCTAGGGTTCCAAAATTTTGTTTGTGGTACCTACAGTTTTGAGAAAATTATCAGTAGTACCTACTGACTCCAAACAGATTTTAAATTGGTGATCCTAAAATGTGTTTTCCAATTGATATGGCCTAAAAAATTTCGGGTTGTACCTATGGTCCAAGAAATTTTTGGATGATCCAAGAAGGTTTCGGATGATACAAAACAATTTCGGATAATACAAAACAAATTTGGAGGATACAAAACAGTTTTGGATGATGCAAAACAGTTTTGGTTGATGCAAAACAGTTTTGGTTGATGCAAAAGAGTTTTGGTTGATACAAAACAATTTTGGATGATTCAAAACAGTTTCAGATGATCCATAAAAGATTCGGATGATCCAAAAACCTTTTGGATAATCCAAACGTTTAGCATGGTCCAAAAAAGATGAAAAATGTTGCTTATGGTCGAAAAGTAATTGCGGATGGTACTAATGTTTGTTCAAAAATATTTTGGGTGAAGATTAGTGTTCTAATGAATGATTTTTAAGTGATACCTATTGTTTGAAACGATTAGCAGTTGATAGATAGTTGTTTGGAAATAACTGACGTTGTTTGGAATTACCAGATGATGTTTGGAATTAACAGATGATGTTTGGAATTAACAGATGCTTTTCGGAATTAACAGATGGTTTCTAGTATCCTAAGTTTTCATAAGTGGTTTTGGAAAATTTTTAAATGGCCAAAGTGTTTGCATTCCTAAAATTTTGCGAGTGATGACTGTAGTTTAAAAGGTGTCGTACACAATATCTAGTGTCCTAAAGGATTAGTAACTGATGCCTATCTTCTTAAAGGATTTGCTAAGATGATACCTGTTGTCGAAAAGATTTTGTAAGTGATGTATAAAGATACCTTTTACCTCTGCAAGTGATACCTTTTGTCCTAAATGATCCGTAGGTTGTGGATATTATCTGCAAGAATTTGCGGATCGTAACTACAACCCTAAGATCCGCAAATCGCCTAAATAGTTCGCAAATGATACCTACTGTTCTTAAAGACTGTTTAAGATACCCATTGTTCACAAAATTTTAGGTGGTTTCTATTGTTCTAAAATAATTTTAGGTGGTACCTACTTCTCTAAAAGAATTTTAGGTGGTACGTATTGTTCTAAAAGAATGTTAGCTGGTACGCATTGTTCTAAAAGAAGTTTAGTTGGTAGGTATTGTCCTAAAATAATGTTAGGTGGTACGTATTTTCCTAAAATAATTTTAGGTGGTACATATTGTCGTGCTAATTGTTTCGGCAAATAAGTTGTTACACACTCCTTAGCGGATTACGACTTCCATGTCCATACCATTATGTCCTAAAAGAGTTTTAATTAGTACGTATTGTCCTAAAATAATTTTAAGTGGTACGTATTGTCGTGCTAGTTGTTTCGGCAAATAAGTTGTTACACACTCCTTAGCGGATTACGACTTCCATGTCTATACCATTATGTCCTAAAAGAGTTTTAGTTGGTAGGTATTGTCCTAAAATAATTTTAGGTGGTACGTATTGTGCTAATTGTTCCGGCAAATAAGTTGTTACACACTCCTTAGCGAATTACGACTCCCATGCCCATACCATTATGTCCTAAAAGAGTTTTAGTTGGTATACGTATTGTCCTAAAATAATTTTAGGTGGTACGTATTGTCGTGCTAGTTGTTTCGGCAAATAAGTTGTTACACACTCCTTAGCGGATTACGATTTCCATGTTCATACCATTATGTCCTAAAAGAGTTTTATTTGGCATCCATTGTCCTAAAAGAGTAAGACCAAACAAAAAGATCGTTTAAGATCAAACAAAAAAGACCAAGATCAAAAAAAAAGCTTGATCTTCAGAAAAGACCTTACAAAGCATTTTTCCAAGTTACAGGAATGTAAATTCACCCCAACGTGCATAAACCTTGAGACGATTGACCCCTAAGGCAACTCGAGTTGGTACTCGCTTGTCAGAGGCTTCAGTGGAAGGTTTACGAACTTGTTCAGAATTCGAGAGGCGAATATCGGTAACTCGTTCGAATCTACATAAATAATAGTCGAGTCTTCCAGGCCAATCAATTCCCGACGGGGTGGATAGAAGGGTATTCCAACAATTTGTCGAGAGACGATTTACGATGGATAATTTATTGCCGGCCAATCGAAGGCTATCTCAGAATAAAGGCAACTATATGGAACTTGTAGTCATCAGTACTCCATTTACCAACCAACATGGGATTTATAGTATCGATAAAAACTTCACTTATTTTTAGATGTTGCAATATTTAGTTCTGTTCGGATTAAGGAATCTTGTCCTCGTAAAGTGCTCCATCTGATAGATACACCAGCATCACAAATCGGTCTTTATTGTGAACACCAAGAGCTTTATTTTTACAAACATCAATAGGATCGTCCATTAGTCAAGTCGGATTCGGTTCAAGGTTCGGGAAAGAGTTTTAATCTGTCGGAGGTTTGGGATTCTAGCATCCTAAAATGTTCTAGAAGGTTCAAAGTATCATAAAAGGTGTCCCAAAAGGTTCAAGGTAGCCTAAAAGGTTCAAGGTTTCCTAAAAAGTTCAAGGTATCCTAAAAGGTTCAAGGTATCCCAAAAGATTCAAGGTATTCTAATAGGAAGATTTTTCTTCTAAGTACAATCGAGGAACAAAAACTGATTTAGTTTTGTGATTCGGAATTACATTTTTGTGAATAGGAAAACAATAGGAAATTTCCGACCGAATATTTGACAAGAAGTTTCATTTCACTATTTATTTCTTATTCGCATATTTTAGAAGACTTCTAGACTCTCAAAATATAATTGTGTTGTTAAAACTGATGGTTCAGTGAAAAATTCATTGTAATTACTCAACAGATTGAAAAATTAGTTTGTTGCGAAATACGGAATAACCTAAAAAAATTATATTCGATTAAGAAACACGAAAATCGATTCAATTAGTTTTTAATCAATCGAAGGTTTCTGTCTCAAGAATTTCAGGTGACAAAACTGTTTCACAAAGCACAATTCCGAATCTATAGGTTATTCTCTAATGTGAATTATTAAAATTAGTGATGCAAATGAGCAAGATATTATCTCAAGAAATCTCGAAAAACTGAGAATCACGTGGAAGAAATGTATTGAAAATGAATGTAATGTTTTCGTCTTTTTTCTTTCACGAGAGGGAAGATTCTTAAGACTGCTTCTAGTTCACGATTAAGAAATTCTTTTTTCAACCAGAGTTATTAGAATCACCAGAATAATTAGGACGGATTTTTTATCGAACAACACATAATTTAACTTGTAAAGTGCCAAACGTTGTATTAAGAATGTATTTTAAAAGCAAAAAACGTATTAAATAACGTAAATAATTAAAAGTGCAATGTTCTTTACTGACAAAAGATTGACTGTGAACATTTAACATAGATATGCAACTGTTGACTGCAGTACGTCATGGTTGAGTCAACAGGGTTAGGTCAACAGGGTTGGGAAGGAAGACACGTCAATTAATACCGTTTTAACTGCATTAATGCCTTGTCCTCTAGGGGAATCTAGTAACTCGAAATTACCGTATATTTCTTGTATTTTTAATTTTTTGTTGTTCATGACACAAGAAACTATAGGCTTCAATGTCATGAATTAAGTAAAACATAAGAAATATGCCGTTCTTTCAAGGTACTAGATTCCCCTAGAGGACAAAGCATTAATGTATCGGGGACAATAATGCCTTCCAAAAGGTTACTAGACAAATTCCTACTTTAAGTGTTGTTTTCTATGTTGCTTTATTTCATGCCTAAATATTTCTCATAGGCATAGAATAAAACAACATAGAAGGTGACACGCAAAGTAGGAATTTGTCTAGTAACCTTTTGGAAGGCATTATTGTCCCCGACTGTACAGTCGACGTCATATATGCCTTCCAAAAAGTTACTGAAGAAATTCCCACTGTCCATATCACTTTATATGTTTTTTCATTCTATGTCTTAAAATTTTCCCATAGGCATAGAATGAAATAATATAGAAAGTGGAAAGTTGGAAATAATATAGAAAGTTGGAATTTCTTTAATAACTTTTTGGAAGACATCTCTGACGTCGACAATACTTAAGTGTAGAGTCGGGGACATATATGCCTTCCAAAAGATTACTAGATAATTTTGTACTTGGCGCATTATTTCTATACGTTGTTTTACTCTATGCCTATGATAGAATGTCAAGGCATGGAATAAAAAAATATAGAAATGATGTGAAAAGTACAGAATTATCTAGTAACCTTTTGGAAGGCTGTCCCCGACTGTGCAATTTATTTATCTTTAGTACCTTTTAGAGTTCATAGGGTGAAATCCCATGACTGTGTTTTTCTTCGCGTTTTATAACTAGGCTATGAGATAAAAAGAGACGCAAGTATATGTTTGTCATTTGCGCACTCATGGCTTGTGATAAAACGCAAAGAAAAACGCAGTCATGGAACGCCAGCCTGAGTCACATTATGTTACTATGGACATACAGTCCACCAGACGTCAAGTCACTTGACGTCTGCTGTCCGGCGTCTGGTCATTTGGTGTCAGATAGACCCTTTCATTCTAATGTTTTCTCCTTTTCTAGCCCATGCAATGACGCATGAGTTAAAAAAAGACAAAAACTACAATAGAAAGGTCTATTTATCCCAAAAGTCCGCTACCAAGTAAAAGCTATCATCCGAATCCACAACTAGTTGATGCATCTTCCCACCAGAGCTCAAGAATTCTTGTTCAAGTCACCAATAGACCTTTTCATTCTAATATTTTGTCTTCTTCTAACTCATGCATGATTGCAAAAGCTAGAAAAGGAGAAAACAAAATGAAAAGGTTTATCATAACACCGAATTTCTTTTCCCAGGTCTGCAGAATGAGTTGAATCAGCGAATAAATCCTAAAAGCAAAGAATCGTGAATACAATCAAGCCGGAGCCGGAAGCGACCGAATCGATTGGAGGACATCGAGCAACAGTTCAGACCCAGTTCCATCAAGGGGTCTGAAGGTACCCCATGGTGACTCGCGAAGGATATAAATCGACTTTAGATCTGAAAGCTCGCTTTGATGGTCAGTAGGAAACGAACTGTAAATCATAAACTCCACGGGGTTCGACTCAGGAGGAGATAAGTGCCTTCACGTTGATCGTTGGTCGCGCGATATCCTGCGGATTGAGTGTGGCCAATCGAGCCATGATCCAACTGTCTATCGCCCACGAATCCCTCCACTTGCAATCACAAAAATGCTAATCCCAATCAGTGTTGCCATTCTCTGTTTTTGTCAAGTCGGAACTAGACCAACAATTCGAACAATAAACAACTAAAAAAGAATTGCTTCCAAGCAAAATGAGGCGCGAAAACCATCAACCTTGTGAATTTCTAATTTCAAAAAATCTTCTACGAAACGCACCAGTGACATAATTGAATCAAGTGCTGCCTAATCATTAAGCGGTCACAAGACGTCACATTCGGACACAAGTGGACACAATAGTTTGGACACAAACGGTCACGTTTGGTCACAAGACGTCACGTTTGAACACAAGACGTAACGTATGGACACAAGACGTCACGTTTGGACACAAGACGTCACGTTTGGACACAAGACGTCACGTTTGGACACAAGACATCACGTTTGGACACAAGACGTCACGTACGGACACATTTGGACATACTCGGAAATACCTGGACATACAAATATTTAAAGTTTTGGTGACGTTGCATCACCGGAAAGGCATGAATAATGAATTATTATAAATTTTCTTCTACGAAACGCAACAGTGACATAATTGAATCAAGTGTCGTCTAACCATTAAGCGGTAAACCACTGTCGGGTTGTGGCCACAAACAAAATGTTCCCAAGAGTGAAGTGCTAACTTTTACAAAACCAATCAATTTTCCATATTTTTTATACATTTCGTTTAGTAAAGAATTTAAATCTAAAAAAGTTTATCAAAAAATATAAAGGTAGAGAAAAGGCTTTTTTATTGTCCCTTTCTAAGGATTGGGATAGTGCCAGTTACCGACTAAGAATTTTTAAAGTTAGGCTTAGTGCTTCCAAATGATCTCGAGTAACTGATGACAAAATGTCATCAAATGGAGAATTTTCAACGATATCGAGTGGGGAGATTCCCTCGTTGCCGAAATCTCTGCCCAGCTCGCGGGAGGCGACAGCAGAAGGGAATTCTAGTATTGGGGGTAGTTTTATACCCCTAAGAGAATTTCTAGATAGATTTTCACTACCAAGGGTCGTCAGACTGGAGGGAACTGCGGGGAGGCCGATTTTGCTGTATAAACAACAACAACGATCGTTGAGAGTGACAGCGACACTTTTGATGCACCGCTATCGACATGACGTCAAAGTTGGACCCGAAATTGTTATTCCCGAAGGATATCCGGGTAAGATGATTTATATTTTATAACATTTAAACAATTTGTGACATTAAAAACATCTCATGTCCTCTATTCTCACCCTCTTATTACTAGTATTCTTAAAGAAAAATCTGTTTTGAGCTAGGGAATTTTTATTTTTAATTTTACGGGAAAAAGTTGTTTACGAAAGTTGTAGATAATTAAAAAACTTACAAAAAAGTTTAAAGTAACTTCTTTGTCAAATTGACGGTTGCAGAGATATCAACGTAAAACTATTGACGCCTTTTTATAATTTTGATAGAGATCTTCTGCGACTGATAAAATTCTTAATTTAAGTGTTACGAAAAAAAGTTGTTTACAAAAGTTGTAGGTAATTAAATTTTGTGCAAAAAAGCTAGAAATAACTTTTTTGGCAACTTAACGGTTGCAGAGATATCAGAGCAATACTATTAACGCGTTTGTCACAATTTTGATAGACCTTTTGCGACTGACAAAATTCTTAATTTAAGTGTTACGAAAAAAAGTTGTTTACAAAAGTTGTAGGTAATTAAATTTTGTGCAAAAAATCTAGATATAACTTTTTTGGAAACTTGACGGTTGAAGAGATATCATCGTGAAACCACTGACGCTTTCGTCACAATTTTGATGCAGATCTTTTACGACTGATAACATCGTTATTTCAAATGTTACAAAAAAAAGTTGTTTACAATAGTTGTAGATAATTAAATTTTGTATAAAAAAGCTGTATACAAAATTTTTGCAAATTGACAAACAACAGAGATACAAAATATCAATAACATGTACATTACTTTTTACTTTTCATTTCAATTTTTTTCTATTTCATATTTTCTTTTTATCCCCTTACTTCATTTCTTTCTGTTTTCCCCTTGATCGCTTTCCTATTATAAACTTTTGTTTGAAATAATTCCGTGTGAGGAATTCCGTTTACATGACGAGAAGAAGTTTCTTAATAGCTTGAAAAGAAACGATAGGATTTTCTTACCTTAAATAATTTTCCAAGAAGTGATCCACGACGACTCAACGGTAACTGTTGTACAAAATGATTGTTGATCATTGCTCAAGACTATTCGGATTGGTATCATTAGGAGCTACTGAGAAAAACGTATCTAGAGAAAAAGAGCAAGTGCTCACGATACGAAACTGCGTATCTTTTCCCGGTTCGAGGAAAAAAAATAGACTCGAGAATTGCGAAAGCCTCCGAGTTTTAGAGCCACCGTGGTACCCAATGCTTTACCGAGTTTGCTGGTATAAGCGTTGGTTATTAGCTAATTAGAAATTATGGGTTGTAACCTGGAGAGAGTAAGGCAGCTGGAACATTAGATCAAATGGGCAATTATAAAGTAAGAGATGGCTACTTCGACGAGTGAATCTTGAAGAGTCAATTTCTGGACATGAACAAAGGTACCTTCCGGGTTTTGTAAAATTTACACACCGAAAAATCAAGCTCCAAAAAATGTGTTCGATTTGCTGACATTCTCGAACACAAGTGGACATATCTGGTCACAAGACGTCACTTTCAGACACATTTGGTCACAAGACGTCACATTCGGGCACAAGTGGACACATTATTTTGGACACAATCGGTCACAAGACGTCACGTCTTGACACAGGACGTCACATTTGGACACAAGACGTCACGTATGGATACAGAACGTCACGTACGGACACAGAACGTCACGTTTGGACACCAGACGTCACGTTTGGACACCAGACGTCACGTATGGACACAGAACGTCACGTATGGACACAGAACGTCACGTTTGGACACAAGACGTAACGTCTGAACACATTTGGGCATACTTGGAAAAACGTGAACATACAAATATTTAGAGTTTTGGTGACTTAGCATCACCGGAAAGGCATGAATAATGAATTATTATCAATAATTATTATTATTTCTTTCTCGGTAGCAGTTTGAAAAGGCGTTAAGTGTGGTGGCTTGGCAAACCTATTAACGCGTTTACCACTGTGCAAAGACCCTCGGGCTTTACCGCATACAGTGACTTATAAATTTTCTTAGACGATTAGCAAGTCGAAGGATCAAAATATCCCACAAGGATTGAAATTGGTTTTAAACTTCGTCAAGGAAATCCTTTTCTTTTTCCAACTGTCTTCTCACGCGATGGAAATAACTCAAATTATATTCCCTTAGAGTATAACTCAAATTATATTCCCCTGGAGTATATTCTCTCAGGATACAACTCAAATTATATTCTCCTAGAATATAACTCAAATCACACAGGACACAATTCAAATCACGCAAGGCACAAGTCAGAAAATGATTCTTCCAGTCGAGAAGAATTTTCCCTTTTATCAAAGTTATTAATTGTTGCTGGAAACGGTTTTTTTTCTCTGTTCGTTTTGTGTCACGTCATGGTGAATTAAGTCATCGATCCTTGTGGAGTTTGTTGACTCATGAGTCGATGGATGATGAGAGGATAAGCGAAATGGAACTCGTCGGATTCCTTGATGACGCAAAGTAAAGTCAAGAATGCCAGGAGTAAACGTCCACTCGGGAATCTACCGTACGAGACAAATGAAACGGTACACAGTCTATGTACTCGCGCAATTCTTGGTGACGCTTTAACTTACACCTCGACATTTCTCCGTTTATTTCTGCGTACAAAACGTATATATGGGCTCATCTAGAATTCGTGGGCGTTAAATAATGTTTCCCTACTCAATTTACTGTTACGCCCCCGATAACCTGTTCTTTCAAGTACGAATTTACGACCCAACTGTGGATATTCGATAGATAAAACTCTAACTCGTCAAATTTCTATAAAACTCAGCTACACCTACCTCTTGCCACAAAAAAGATAATTCTGCAATTTTTCAATTCTCCAGATTGCTGCGCCAAATTCACATTACGAAATTTTATTGCCATTGGAAATTGTATAGAATACTAGATGGCGAAATCGTATTGTGAAATTGAGGCAAATCTTGATGACAAAATGGTGACGTCAGAGATGCAAGATAGAGTGGAATAATTTAATTACAAAATAGAGGTCGATTTTCGATTGATAAAATCTCGATATGCTGTCCTCGAATCGAGGACAGATGTGCAGGAATTCCTCAGTGAAAGGAAACGCTAGAAAGAAGGAAAGTAGGATGATCTAGAGATTCCTGAAGGACGATCCAAGGTCGAGAGTATCAAAAAAGTTTTGGCTAAAAAAAGAACTTGTCGAATACTCGACAAAATTTGAGTAAAACTTTCAAAACGCGCGGAAAAATGGAGACAAGGCTTGGTTGATCATATTTGGTCATGAGTGGACACATTTGGTCACAAGTGGACATATTTGGACACGAGTGGTCATATTCGGACACGAATGGACATATTCGGACACGAGTGGACATATTCTGACACGAGTGGACATATTTAGACATGCGCGGTCATGTCTGGACGCGCGTGGACACTTGAGGGCACGCGCGGTCACAGGACGACATACGACGACATACGCCAGCCTACATGGACATTTGTGGTAACGCGTGGTCACGTGCGACAAACTTTTTAATAACTAAATTAAAAAACAATGAAGTTTAAAATAGTGAAAATAGTGATGATAATGTCTCATTTGGGATGAATTCGGTAAATGGAAGTGCAGTAGAAGAAAATTGAAAAGATGAAGAGTATGAAAAAGGTTTTGGATACTTTGAAAGGCAGAGACGACTTTTTCAATGACTTTCGATGCGAGCCTATTGGAGATATTTTCAAGAGAGCTGGATTCCAACGATTCTGTAATAAACCCGATTCGATCGCGGTTCTTTCCCGGTTCTTTCTCGGTTTCACCGCAAAAAGAACAAGTCGAACAAGTAGCACTAGGACTTGGAACGCTCTGTCTTCGAACTCATGGATGGCGAAATGGAATCTGCGAGCAATTCGAACCTTCAACCGGGATAAAATTACCAAGCAAGATTTAACCGAGCATCCGATTCCAGGGACTGATAGCACGAATGTACGATATCGCACAAATCACCGACCCTTGCTTTTAACTACCATTCGTGTAACCCTGGAACGACTTGGATCCAGTTTATACAGTAATTTATTAGGCGCGTAAACCAGGGTCGACGTTCTCCCTGGGTCACGAGTTGCTTTATATATATCTACCTTGGTCTCAACGAAAACCTACACTCTCTTGATAAGACTTTATGGACCTTTTATAAAGATAAAACTACCGAAAGAATTTTATAGTAGCGAAAGTTCCGAGATAAAAGAAGTTTACGAGTCCGTGGCAAGTTGCTAGGTGATAAGGAGGACACTGCAGGATACCCAGTATCCTAGAGACCAAGTTCGCTTGCTTGGAAAATATTACAGGGAGGAAAAATTATGGGAGGATTAACGACAATGAATAGAACTAAAGAAGATAGTTTCGGACACCTGTTGCTTCGTTTAAAGATAAGAGCAACATTACTTTGAGCTTTTTGTACGCTTGAGCTTAATTTTGAAACATGGACAACATGCTCTAATTTATAATAGTTCGAACTACCGTTGCCCCCTCTACAATCTTTCGGACGTTTTAGAACAGAAGTTAAACATGCCTTCTGCTCTTGTTGGACACTCGGTGTTCCAAAAGCGCAAATTAGTGACGTCGTATGACGTCCTATGACCTTTTCTAGTCCCGATTTTTGTCCCTTTCTCCCATTGGGATGTAGATGTTCCAAAAGCGCAAATTAGTGCCGTCCCGTGACGTCCGATGACTATATTTTGCTTTGCGTTTCATAATAATGCCGTGAGTGGAAAAGAGACACAAATATGTTTGTCCTTTGCGCACTCATGGCCCAGTGGTAAAGCGCAAAGAAAAAAGCAGTCATCGGACGTCATAGGACGTCATCAGTTTACACTTTTGGAATACCTAGAGACCAACGGGAAAAGGGGGACAAGATTAATTTCAGCTCTAAACGTCCGGAGGATTATTGGAGAGGGGGCAACGGTAGTTTGAACTTGCAAGGTGGAGCTAACACCTTATTTTTAACTACCTAGTGAGAAAATAAATCTAAATGATTAGGAACTGACGATTTTAACCGTAGATCGCAATTTTTTAAATACCATCCTTACGGTATCTATTATCCAAAGATAGTCCCGTCCAGCTGAAACATAATCTCGGGTATAAAATAAATCTGATATAAAACCAGTATTGATATAAAGTTGAGACCTATTCATAGAAAGCCACAACTTTTATGGTTATCGTAACATTTTTATTGTTTCTTAAAATGGTTTGCATTACGAGAAAAAAAGGCAGATAATTTTGGACCAAGAAAAAAGGTACCGCAGACCACCTAGATATTTTGCGCAGGACAAGAATGTTTGTTGCCCACGGCAAAAAAGAGAATAGTCTAGCTTTTAAATAACAGTCATTATGTCATGGGTATAATCTTCGGTCAACGCGTAGAGAAGCAGAAATGGAACTGATCCGTTTTTATGAATCCTGGCTAAAGGAACCGGTCAGAGCATTTGGGCAATTTTGAAAATGATCTTTGTAAACAATTTTTGTAAACTAGTTGAGAATCGCTACCTATTTTGAGGTTAGCGAAGCGCGTCGGTAGATTTCGTTTGGAAATACGATCCTTGGGAATTTTTTCGTCCTACGGCTACCATTGATGTGCGGAAAAAACTCGAGAGATTTAAAGTCTCGATGATTTATATCAGCGAGGGGGTTTCGCTGCATACGCGATATTCAAGCGAGAATAAACGTGAGTGAGAGAAGATCGCGGTCGGCGTTTTGCTGCCGTAGAATTCCTCACGGAATACTATTCCTCGTACCAATATCTTTTGATATAATATTAGCTTGGCGAGAATCGAACCGTGACAGTGGCGTGTGGTTTATGCACAATGTTCGGTGTGACTTACAACCTTATTCGAGTTCTCGGTTTGCCCGAGATGCTATTATTTCCTCGGGCAAGTCTCGTCGCTCGTTACATTATCTCCGCTGTTATTTTCATCTTTTCGCACCTCCAGCCAATCTTTTCACATTGTGCATCATCGATAAATCAGGCATCGATCGACTTACGAGCGTGAAGTCGCTTTTTTTCCACTTCCGCTTAAAAAACGATAACACTCATCAAGCAAGGAACATGCGTATCCTATTTGTTGCTGGCGTGTTTAAACCCATTCATTTATTTTCAAGTCCAGAATAGGTGCTTTTAGGTTAGGTTTTCAACGTCAAAGCGACGCTTTCACTGTCCTTGTCACTCCTATTAGAAAGTCGTTGGAGTAACAAGGACAGTGAAAGCGTCGTGTTGACGTTGAAAACCTAACCTAAAACCACCTATTCTGGATTCTCCTTCATAAAACAGAAAGAAACATGCTTTAGAATGAATCGCGAATCTTTCCCACGCCCATCACCGATTAAAATGAAAACGTAAAGGTTCAACTTTGCCAGAAGGAATGCAGCATAAAGTTCAAATGTTTTACGGAAAGTCCTTTCTTCGTGGAGAAACCATACGAAAATTTATCCATCTAAAATGTATGATCTTTATGACTAGACTGAGTGAAAAAGAGACGCAAGTATATTTGTTATTTACGCACTCATGGCCTAGTGATAGAACGCAAAGAAAAACGCAGTCATCGGACGTCATGAGACGCCATCAGTTTGCGCTTTTGGTACACTGTCTTTCATTAATGCCTTACCCTCTAGGGAGTTTCTATTTTCAAAAAGCATATCGTTTCCTATGTTTTTGTAAGTCCATGCCTATGATTATTGAAGTCATAAA